>WBMW01001962.1:0-34577 GCA_013396635.1 Penelope pileata
CTGGAGTATTGTGTTCAGGTCTGGGTTCCCCAACACAGGAAAGACGTGGAAGTTGGAGAGGGTCCAGAGGAGGGCCACAAAGATGATCAGAGGGCTGGAGCACCTCCCCTCCAAAGACGGGCTGAGGTTTTAAGCTGAAGGAGGGAAGCTTTAGATTGGATGTCAGGGGCATGTTCTTCACTGAGAGAGGTGGTGAGGTGCTGGCACAGGCTGCCCAGAGAGGTTATGAGTGCCCCATCCCTGGAGGTGTTCAAGGCCAGGTTGGATGGGGCCCTGAGCAACCAGATGTAGTACCAGATCTGGAGGTTGGCAGCCCTGCCTGCAGCATGGGGATTGGAACCTGATGATCTTTGGGGTGCCTTCCGGCCCAAGCCATTCTACGATTCTATGATGACTGTAGAGAGGGAGTGTATACAATGAAAACAGAGGGTGTCTGTGTCCATTGGAAATTGTGATACAAGTTTTGTGTCTGATTAAACAAACTCTGAGTCGTTGGCGGTGTCAGCCTGGAAGAGAGCACCTTCCTGCCAGTGGGAAAATTGGGATTAGGTAACCACTAATGGAGGAACAACCCAATAGCTCCAGCTCTGGGAAGAGAAGTGGCCAGAGAGTAACTCCTTGATACTGGGTAGCAGGAAAAGCTCACATCCTCTGTACCAAATTCTCCTACTAGTACCGTGGCCATTCAAGGAAGCAGATTTTCAGCAGCTTCACTTTCAGAACTTCATAAATTCTAGACGTCAAATGCATGGAGTTGATGAAGTATTTATGTAAAAGAAGTCTGTGAGACTTTCAAGCTGCCTGTATGCACTAAGGCCACAGTCCCATTCTAATATTGTTAGAATAGCTGAAATAATCCAGAATAAAGCTTTCCTTCTAGAATGATCATTTACTACAGCTGATTGCATTTAGATCTGGCAAGAAGAATGAGCATGGACTGGCAAACTGTGAGCCTAGTGGTTTGCAATTCAGTTTCCTCATGTGGACTAGTTCACAATATTCGATTTCATCTTAACCAAAATTATCATGAGCCACAGTTCAGGGAGAACGAGGAGGGATGCACAATTTGTTTAATCATTTAAGAAGGGTTGGTGAGAAATAACGGAAAAAAAAAAAAGAGAAGCAATATTTATTAATTTATTTGTAATTTTTTTAATATTTTGTGTAAATATGTGATTGAAAATGTATGTGTTTGAATATGAGCTCTTTGCAACCTGTCAAGTGTTCTTGCAGCAGTTTTTTACTCATATTATCATGAAATATTCCATTGTGATTGAGGAAGAAAACTTCATGACTATAATACTAGAATTTTTCCCAGGACTTCAGAAATTATTTTACTCTCAGAAATACTAAATAAGGTAAGTAAGAAAAGGAACTATAAAAGCAGTAAAGAAAAAATTGAGGACAATATATTTTCAAGAGAGAAACATGTCTTCAGCCCAGTATATTGTGTTCCATATTAAAATTCTGAGAGAATACTTTCTAAAACCATCATTAATAATTCAGCTAATGAAGTAGCTGTTCAGAGTCCCTATTTTTATGAAGTAATGCTTCCAAAATTTTAGAATCTATTTATCTCTTCTGAGAAGAAGTGATGGAAATGACTATTAGTAATGCAAGATTTGCTTCTAGATCCTCTGTTAATGTTGTGACATGAAAGTTAAATACAAAAATTTGAAGCAAATTATGTATTTTATTTTTAATTTTTATTTTCCGTTTAGAAATGTTGGAAATACATAACCTGTAGTCTAAGCAATGAATCTTTGTTTTTTCAAACTTCATAGTACACTGAAATTTAGCTTGAACTGTAGGTGAAAAAAAAAAACTGTTTACATGGAAATCTCTAAAAGCTGAATTGGCTAACATATACAGATAATTGAATTTTAATTCTATCTTTTTATATATAAGTCATGTTTCTTCCAAAGCTATGATATATAACAATGTTTGGAACTAATTGAGAAAATCTCCTATTTGAGAAAATCCCCTAATTTATAAACAAATTCCTAAAATTTGTTTATTTTTCTTTAAAAGCATGGTTTCCATTTATAACTTCTAGTTCTAACATCTACTTTCTTAACCTTTTACTCCAACTGTATTCTACATTCTACATGTTTTATACCTTCTTTTGCACTTAAATATGCATTCATTACAAATACAAATTGTACATTTGACCAATTTAATTAAAGTTACACGTGACCAGCTCACAGCCTAGTTCAGAATTCAATTGAGTGGAGACATTTTCAGTATTTAGTAAGGAAAGGTTAGAGATCTCTGCTTCCTCTAACAGGCACCAAGAAAACTACAGTCTTCCTTCAGGTCTATTACATCATCTCTCAGCAGACAGTAGCCATCATGAAGTTAAACAAGAGAATATTTGAAAGGAGATCTGAAAAGGGTATGCAGAAGAATATGTTTTCAGAAAATACTAATTTTTAGCCATATAATATAAGGGAAATAGTTACATCCTACTTCTTTTCTATTCCTCTTTCAATCTTTCCTCCTTAGCTAAAGCAGTCTTGATAGTTCTTGCTCATGGGTTAAATCCCATGTAAAGTAATAGAAGTGTGTTGTCATGAGGAATAAATTCCCAAGAATACAAGAAAACTAATGTTTTTATTTTTCATAAATCTCATAAATGTTTCACAAAAACAAAACAAAAACAAAACCAAAAAAAAAAACCCAGCAAGATATAGGGTCATATGATCAAGCTTTAAACATCCATGAATTTGTTTAAGCTTTCTATCTGTGGTAACTGTTGATTGTGGAATGGTTTTAGTATGAAGTAATTACAATTATTACTGCAAATTAAATACTTTATCAGGGAGATTTAGCAAGTTGCATTCCAAAGTTGCTAATCCTCAAACATCTTATAAAATCACTATTTTTAATTAACACCATATACTAACTCTTTGAATATATATTAATTGCATAGAAAAAAAAAGGATTTGTAATACAAGGAGGGGCTTTCATAGAGATACAGATATTTACAGATGGGCATGTTTTTCTATAGAGACATTATCTTAGTGTTCTTTTCTAGCCTTAATGATTCAATGATTTATATGAGTGTGTGGACATAACATGAAATGCAAAATTAAAAATATTCTCTGAAGCATACAAAGTTTAGTATTTTATTTCATGCAAGCAATCATAAAATTTAAGAACTGTCTGCTGTCTTCCTTTTCTTCTTAAAGATATGGGTGATTCTTTCTAGAATCTACACAAGCTCTTTTAAAATTACCAGTAGAACTATTGCATGAGTCTTCAGAAATCTTAACTGAGACAAGAACAGAATTATTTTTTCAAAAGACAGATTTTATTTTTAATCACCTCCAACCCTTTCATCAACTGTGATAGGTTTCATCCCAAGAATAATAGCTTTCTTGGATCATTCAATAAATTAAGAGGAACTAATTTCCATATAACTTAGTGTGTGTGTGTGTGTGTACACACACACTAAATTTGTTTTAAAATGTTTTTAAATGTGTAAGAAATAGAATATCTACCTTGCTTTCCTTTCCCACAGACCTGGATCCCTTATTTTCCTACGGGTCTTTTCAAGCACACAGTTGCACGTTTGGCTTGTAATGGACTAGTATATTATTTTCATAAAGAAATATAATTCATTGAAAAAAGCTTGAGCCAGTTCATATTTTAGCCCGTTACCTGGTATAAAGAACTCAGATTTCTCTTGGTAAGTTCATTAGATAATGGCCTTTTCCTGCTGTTTTTGCAGCTCCATGCTAAGGGCTATAATTATTGGTTAAGTTTACATTTACTTAAGAGGAAATTTTGTCCAGGGGAAATTTTGTTAGGAGTAACTATGGTAATCTCACACAATAAAGTACCTTTTCAAAATATTACCCAGATCACCTAAGCGATTCTATCCTGTAACTTCTTGAAAAACAGCACTCTTTTCCAAATCTGAGCAAGATGAAACCTGAAGAAGTCAGGGAGCGGCAGAGGCAGACTGCTCACTAAAGAGCAAAGCCAGAGTTACAGCAGACGCAGGGCAGTGCACTTTCAGTAATACATTATTTTGCCTGACGATAAACAACAAGGAACAGGATATTTCTGTTGAGAGGAAACGGTATCTACATCAGTCCATGCTCCCAAGACTGGAGAACACTGTATGTCTGCCCTCGTCCCTTGAACTAATTAGCTCTTTAAAAGATCCCATCTTACTCCAGAAATATTCTTCAAATGTATGTTCAAAGAACTCAGTGCAGAAGAGAAGTTAAAAAACACTCCTGACAACAGGCAGTATAACAGCATCTCAGTTAAACTAACAGACTGAGATACTAGTGGTAGTACCTGTGGTGCAACAGAGCTTAGGGCTGTCCTAAAGCCATTGTTGAGAATTAGATGCGTGCATTTTCACGTATCAGGAAAAGATAATCCCAATATTTCAAGTTTTCACATATGTGTATGTAGAAAAAAGAAATAAACATAGGGCTTAATTTTACTTGCTGCTTTTCTTATTTAATGTTTGCATTTTGTTTTCTTTTTTTGTCTTTTTTTTTTTTTCTTTTTCCCTAGAACTACAACATACTAGATTCAGGATGTAGTATTTCACCAATATAAAATAAAACATTCAGTGGAAAGAAATTAAATTGCTGATTAACATACCTGTAAACGAGAATGGGTAGGAAACACAATGGACTTGAAAATGGTAGTAAATAATATAGCAGGAAGTATAGCTTTGATCCTCACTGCATTGGATTAACAGCAACCTTCAGTTCACGGGGTATATGTCCACTGCTTCAGGACACAAGCAGGTGCTTTATTTGGCATTTTTTAACTATGGAAAGTTACAGGGTGTTTACAAAAACACATGGCATGAAGCTAAACACAAGTCACTAGCAACAGGCCGAATATAACAGGTTCTACCAAATTCCAAGTCATGCTTAAGTTGTTAACATGTATAAAAATAGCTTTAGAGCTATTATTAATATTGATTTTGGCAACATTGTAATAAGAAAGCTGAAAACTGAGGCAGGAACGAAGTAGAACAACTGTAATGTCAACAAAAATCTGGTTAGAGTTACTGGTGTTTTAGAAATACGCATGCTAAATAATACATGAGGAGTATCTGTCAAAGTATATCTCCATAAAATCTTTAAGAGATTTGTACAGAAACAGGTTTAAAACTATTGTCTTATGTAGTGTCCTAGATGGTCTAGATGGAAAATGAAAACTAAAGAAATAAGATGGATTGCAAAAAGTGTGGAAAACATTTTTTGTGCAAGTTCTTGTAGTTAGATAATGGACAGAATAGTATATAATGTTGAAGTATTCTTAATTTTTGTGTAAAGGGCTGAAGGGACTAGAAATGTCCTGCATAAGAGATGACTTCAAGATACGTTTGCATATAAAATGATGTAAGAAATGCTCAGTCTTAGAAAGTCTGATGAAGGATTTCAGATATTTCAAGACAGTTCCAAAGTCTATTGAGATCTGAAGTATTGTTTGAGGATTTTTATTTATTTGTTAAACTAACCAAAGTTTCAAAAGACTAAGACTTTTCAGTAAAACAGCCAGCTTTTGTAGGGGTGTAGGGATGTCTGGAGTATTGAGCAAGATGAAAACATCTAGATAAGAGAATCCCAGCTGCCAGATTTACAGCACTTTTATGCTGTGAAAGAATCAATATATATGCTCAATATTATTAACAATATTTATTCATGTTTCCTATTAATGGCTGAAACTTATGATATGCTTGTAAGAATATATAATGGGCAATCCTGTGATAAAAATAGCAATGCACAGAATTTTAAAATATTGCAACGTCTCCTTGTGCTGTCAAAAACTGCCTTGCCTATTTTCTTAAGAGGTCTACTGTTGTTAATATTCAATTAACTGCACTTTAAACATTTCCAGTTTTTATCTTAACCTCTCTGTGAAATTTTCTTTTTGGTTACTCTTTCTGGTTTTTGTAGCAATATTTTTTCCTCCTCTCTACTTAATTCTGCAATGTATTACATTTCTACTTTTTATATGATAATAATAATAATTCTTTACATCCCAAGGGTATTTTGAGGCTAAATCCATTAATATGTATGAGTTGCTCAAACTATAGAGATAAGCACCGCTGAGGCTGTGTGTATGTGCCTCTACAGAAACACATCTACACACATAGATTTAAATCAGTGTATCTATTGCCAATTGGTATATATAACATGAATTTACAAATTCTTTGTATTTCTTCTACATTGTTTTCTCCCACTGTTGATCAAATAGATATGTCTATTATTCTCTTGGCTGCATTATGTTTGTTACTGTTATTACTATGCTGCGTGCCTAAGGCTATGTCTATGCAGAAGCACAGCAGCACTCCATACAGTGGCACCTGGACAGAGCTCATGAAGGTTTTTTTCCAGACTGGTCACCAACCCCACAGGCTTTGTGTTGCTTATTTTTCTATGTTCACCAAGATATGAAGTGCCAGTGCACTTCTAGGACTTGTTTTTGTACAGACTGTGTACTAAACCAAAAAGTTGGGAAGGTCTCCAAAGCCTGCAAATTTGTGTGTTTTTACATGCCTCAGATGAGTATGGATCTTACACATACACAAGCAGTGAAGTCACAAGACATTATAGCAAACGCAAAATGAGAAATATCTCTGAATTTATACTTTTTCCTTCATTGACTTGACTCTCTGGGTTTTTGACAGTAAAATTGTTTAGATATTAGCATTATATCTTCACTGTATTTCAAGTACACTTTCCTACTGTTTAAAACTTAAGATATTACCCAAGGTATACTGGGCATCCAGAGTATGCTTTAACCCTGCTAACATAGCCCTTTAGCTTGATTTATTTTGCAGCCAGGAGGGTGTCAGTCTCTTTTCTCAAGTGACAAGTGATAGGACATTTGAAAACAGCCTCAAGTTACACCAATTTGTGGTTTTCCCTGCAAAAACAGAGACTGATAAGTTTGAATTATAACACAGTTAAATAAAATGAATAGAGAGAGAGAGAGAGGGAGAGAGGACTGTTCACATCTTATCCTTGTTTCATAGCAATCACTTTTCCTATTGCCCCAGAGATACTCACGGTGACCACATCCATGAAGCTGATGGAGTTCACTTCTGCACTCAGAGTTGCCATGAGCTGTCCCAGAGCTTCCACACAGGAAGCTGGCAGAGACTGAAAGCAGGAAAGGAGAATGGAAGTTTGGCATCATGGCAGCTGCCAGAGCACGGGGAGCACTGAGGTGCAGTTCCAGCAGAGAGGTGGGCAGGGAAGGACTGGCAGGAACTTTCTGGTGTGTTATCTCTGCTTCTTCAGGTGGGCACAAGACTCTCAGGCAGCACACAGACACCTGGGAGCAGCTGCTGTCCCAGGAATCACCAGGCCTTGTCTTGCTGGATGGAGAAAAAAAGAGTGGGAAAAGGTGAGGGGATTTACTACCATCTCCCAAGGGGTCCAGATGACAACTGGATTCCAGCCCCAAATCCAGCACCCCCAGCCTGTGCTGGTGAGCACCAGCTCTAGCTTCTTGCTTCCTGCTTCCTCCCAGGCAGCAGCCAAGCACTGACCACTAGGATAAAGGAGAGCCCAGGCCTCTCCTCCCCTTCCCACAGGAGAGCCAGTGCTTCTCTCCCAGCATGGACCTGGGAGCTCCTCCCCACAGCTCCCTGAGTGTGACAGCCCAGCCCTGTCTCTTGCAGACGTGGTTCCCAACCCCGCTGGGAGTGCCTGGGATGGGGAACAGTGTCTGAGCCCAGAGCACCGCAGCTCCCTGCCGCATGCTCGAGGCCACTGGCACTGCACCGGTGAACTGGGCTGGGACACACAGCGAGTCCCCACAGCGTAGGGTGCAGAGCTTACCTCAACTGCTTCATGAGCAGGATCACCCTGAGGTGCACTGGGGACACCGGGGAGTCCCTGCCACCCTCCTTCATCAAGTCCTCCATGGCCCAGAGAGAAGTGCTCACAATGGACAATGGCACAGAGAGCACACTCGCTCTGCCCCAGGCAGCCATGGCAGTTCTGGGGAAAGCGGCCTCACACACAGCCCAGACTGACCCTGTGGGCAGCCCCAGCTGTGGGCAGGGAACATGAGAGGGCTCAGCAGCTCTGGCGTCAGGTCAAAGAATCTGTACTTGTTCCTGGGGTCTGCAGCCTGGATGGCACGAATCACCTCTGTCACGCTCTGCAGCGGGGACAGCTTGTGCTGCAGTTCCTGAGGCACAAGAGAGAAAAACAGCAGCTGAGCTGTTTGAAGAGCCTTGGCTGGAAGAGGACCACAGGTGAGGGGATCTTAGGGGCTGGGTTTGCACCTGGAGACTAGGGAGAAACCACTCAAGGGATGTTCAGAGATTGTCTGCCTTGGCATGCCCCGGCCCTGAGGGGCCTGCATTGGGACACCCAGTTATCGCTGTCCCTCTGCACCCCCAGCTCCTACCTGGCTGCTGCTTCTGAAGATCTTCGTGATGGGTTCCAGGATGCCAAGCTCTTTGCAGGCTAGCAGATCTGGCTTGGGCGCACGCAGCACAGTGCTGGCATAGGTGAGCATGGCTTCGCTCCAAGTTGCCTGCTGTCTCTCCACAGTCTATGTCAGCACCCTGACTGGCCCCAGGACTCCATGAATTTTAGGGGCTGGGAGCAGGGCTGTAAGGGGGGCTGTCTAGCACAGCTGTGCAGCACCATGGAAAGCCATTTGCAGGAGTTTGTTCCCTAAGCAGTGTGCTGGCCCAGAAAATCCTCCAATGGCACCCAGGTGAGGGGCAGAGCCGGTGAGAGATAACGGGCTCCTACTCCCAGCCACCAGCTTTAAGGAGGAGGGTGGTGATCCCACCGTGCCTGCCCCATCATTTACACATTTTGGGTAGCATTTATGAGAAGAATAAACACAACACAGCTGCCATGACTTGGCCACCACTGACGTGAAAGTGAAAATATGGCACAGGAAAGCCCTGCACCCACTACCTGCCAGAGTATGTGGCCTTCAACCGCACAGTCGGTAAACATCCATGTGGCATCCAAGGCTAGGTGGAAGTGATCCTCGGCAGCACAGGACACCACAGGAACAATTCCCTGTGACAGTGGAGAAACAGAGAGTCAGCTTTGGTGCAATCATTCAGTCTTGGCCAGCTCCATCGCAAGGCAGGACATTGCCAGTGGGAAAGGGCAGCTCTGAGGAAATGAACAAGTCCTGGAGTAGGGCCGGGACAAGCTTCAGCCCCAGGAGCAGGCAGGGGACAACTTGACAGAGCAGATGGAGAGGAAACCTCACCTGGCTGTCACATGGCTCTGTGGGGTCTGTTTCCTATAAGCATTTCTGCAGCTGCTCCTCAATGTGAGTGAGCAGCTGTCAAGCTGCCAGCACCATGCCAAGAGCCCAGTACAGGAAACCCTGAAAGAGAGGAGGCTGAGCCCAAGGGGTGGTTAGCAGTGTGACCCATCAGGACAGAGATGGGCTGTGGCAAACCCAAGCACTTTGGAAGTGGCCATGGTGCCTGGCTGCAGCCAGCCCTGGGCAGCACAGAGGGAAGCAGCTGTAGGGGTGAGGGCAGGAGAAACAGTGACGACAGCACACACTGGCAGTGCATATTGTCAGCCCCAGCCTTGGAGGCCTCATGGCTCTGCCAACAGGAAGGAGTGGGCAGGGCATGAACATCATTCCCAGTACTTCCAGGAGCTGCCCAAGCTGCTGGCTCAGCTCTCAGCTCAGGCCCACTGCCCAGACCCCATCCAGACACGCACACCACACCAATTCCTTCAGGAACTGAGGGGAACATGAGAGGAAGCAAATGTTGTTTTGCCCTTTGCCAGGGCCTTTCTCGTGCTTGCATGTTCCTGCAGCTCCTGGGGCACAGCTGCCCACAGCCTCACCGTCAACAGATGGCATTCCCACTCTGCAGAGTTTTAAAACATGTAAATTGTTTTTTTTTTCCTTTTTCTTTTTTTTTTTTTTTTACATGTTAGCAGAATTCCTGTTTTAGATGGAAGGTCTGTCTTCATTTTGGGGTCAGGCAAGGCACTATCTTGTGGCTACACTTCTGTTATTGAAGTGGATATTTGAAATGGGATTCTCAAGTCAAAGATAAAAATCTGATCTGGTCCAGTAAGCAGCAACTTTTTATTGACTTGATTCCTGGATTGTAAGTTTAGGACTTTCCAAGCATTTTGAATGCCAGAAAGCAACTGTGTTATTTAGAAAGTAACTTTACCAAGTTAGAGAACTAGTAGCGTTTGAGGCTGTAGTAATAAAACTCTAGAACCCAGCTTTTCACTCTGGTTAAAAAAAGATATCAAGCATTTCAAACTCAAATTCTGAATTCTGCAATACCTTTCAAGGTGGCCTTGAAAACAGTAGGAAAAAAAAAATATTCCATTTCTGTAGAATTCCTAAGTGTGAGAAATAGTAATATGTAAGGAAAGAGAAGACATTTTCCTGACCTTAAAAAGAAAGTGAAATGTAATAACAAATACACACTCGTTCTTTATGTTCAATACAGCTCCTTGCTGTCAGTATTTTTTATCATCATTGATATTGGGTAAAAAGTTAGGCAAAGGATCTTAAGGCATCTGAAGCTGGCAAGGTCTGGGTGTTTGGCTTTGAGGACTGTTTTAGAAATATATTGTGTGCTGTTTAATATCATTTTCATTATTTATAATGAAATTAAACCCCAAAATAAAAGATCTCCAGACTCTTCTTCTCCAGAATGTTTGCACAAAACCAACGCCACAAGCATGTCAAATTTATTCCATGCAAATAGCAACGTTTTTTCTAAGCAATAACATTTTGATATTTAATTCTTTTTTCTGTTTAAATTGTTAAAGTGTTTATTTTCTTACTGAAGGAATTTAGAAGTGCTTCAAATCTTGAAAATGAAATAAGTACTTCGGCTTTGTTATGTGTTTTCTGGTTTGGTAAGGCAGCTCAGATTTTTTTATTTTCATGACTCTATAGTGAAGTTTTGATTTATAAACTTGTTTACTTATCAATGCCCTTATAAACAAGGACAGATGCTATCACTGTGAAATACATATTTTCTAGAATTTATGGCTTATAAGAAGAATGAGTTTCTTCAGAATTCTGTAAAGTTGAATTCTAAATATATTACAATTTTAAATAACGCATTCCCCCCAATCCAAACAAAAAAAAAAAAAAAAAAAAAAGAGATACGGACTAACTTGAATTTTTTTCTGTTTCCTTAATTTGTTTAATATGTTTCATTTCGTGATGGTGATAGGAGGATGGTTGGACTAGATGATCTTGTAGGTCCTTTCCAACCTAGTGTTTCTATGATTCTATGATTTCCCTATTCAGTGCTCTAAGTAAATTATGAAGTGGAAACTAAATAAGTTCATTGTTAAAGAGGCTCTAACAAGTCCCTTTACATGCAAGCAATAAAAGCCAAATGCCTGCAGCTTTCTCTCTCATTTTGAGCTATTGGTCATCAGATGGTGTTATTAAGTGTGGAAGAACAAACATAAGTGGAAAGTTTTTCTTCAGAAGATGGATTTAACAGTAGGCTACACTTGCATGGACTGCTTACATTTTAAGGATAGCAACAGACCTTTTCTAAAATTCAAGGGGGACAATATACCAAAGGTTTTATCCTTGTAGTCATTATACTTTTGGTATTAATGTATATTTTCCATAATTCACGTTTAAAAGAGTTCCACTGCTCCTATGAACATAATAGGAACAACAAATGCCAGGTAGTATTGACTAGGTAAGAATAGCACACTTCAGATGTGAGAGGACAACATTTTAGTTTAGTACTATGGGTATAAGAAAGACAAGTTCTGCTTGGCTAACCTGATCTTCTATGATAAGATGACCCACTTAGTGGACAAGGGAAAAGCTGTGCTTGTTATTTACTTGGAGTTTAGCAATGCGTTTGACAGTGTTTCCCACAGCCTTCTCCTTGAGAAGCTGGTTGTTCATGGCTTAGACAGATGTGCCGTTCACTGGGTAAAAATCTATCTGGGTTGCTGAGCCCAAAGGGAATAAAATCTAGTTGGTGGCCAATCACCAATGGGCTTAGTACTCGGGCCAGTTTTGTTTAACATTTTTAGCAGTGATATTCATAAGGAGATTGAGTGCACCCTCGTTAAGTTTGCAGACACCACCAAGTTGGGCAAGACAACATGTCATCTCTTTGAGAGTAGGAAGGCTCTGCGGAGGGCTCTAGATAGACTGGATGGGCTGTATCTGATCACATGACATTGAACAAAATGTCATAACCTTTTCTAGGATAGAGTTAGTTTTCCTTCTAGAAGCTTGTATGATGTCATGTTTTGAATTTTTGATGAAAATAGTCATCATAACACATCAATGTTTTAGTTCTTGTGCACAGATCTGAGGTGTGTATTGGTCTCTTCTCCCAGGTGATGAGTGATAGAATGCAAGACAATGGCCTCAAGTTTTATCAGGGGTGATTCACATGGGATATGGGGAAGAATTTCTTCATGGAAAGGGTGATTAAACATTGTAACAGGCTGCCCAGAGAGGCGATGGAGTCTCCATCTCTGGAGGTAATTGAAACACGTGAATGTGGCATTAAGGGATGTGGTTGTCTATAGGAATGGACTTGTAACGTTAGGCTGATAGTTGGACTTTTTGATCTTAAGGGTAACTTTTTCTTTCTTTAAGTCATGTCTTCTCTGTTACACTAAAATCCTGAAAATCCATTTGAGTTTAGGATTAATTGTAAGTAAATTAATATAGTTCTCCTTTTGTTCATTTTAAAACATATTTTGATTGGAAGGAAGGGAGGAAGAAAGACAGGAAGAAAGGAAAGAAGGGAGGGAGCAAGGGAGGGAAGGGGGAAAGAGGGAAGGAGGAAAGAAGGGGAGGAAGGGAAGGGGAGGAAGGGAAAGGAGGAGGGAGTAGGGAGGAAAGGAGGGAGGGAGGAAAGGAGTAAAGAAAATGAAAAGGTAAGAAAAGGGATTTACGTTTGATGCAAGTATTTTGTATTTAAAGCTAAGGAAATCTGAATATTTTACCTGTTTTCAATAAGACAGTTTCTATTGCTTTGTGCTATCAAGCACAATTCCAGAAAGCTGAAGAAGATCTTCTGTGTTCTGTACTGGCATTTATGTTTTCTCAGGTAAGTAAGATTGCCTATAGTTTGACATCAGATTAACATATTTCTTGTTGCGTGACAGAAGAAAGGCTGCAGACTCTGCTCCATAAGAACATGTACTGCTGAACTTAGCCAGAAGCTTGCATGCCACTCCGGCAAGAAAGACAGGAGATCAGGAAGAGAACGATGATTCCCTTCACAACAGGATATTTAGTTCAGAGGTAATGGAGCTCTACAACCCGTCCATGATATTGTTCATCTCAGGTTATCAAATAACTTGCAGGAAAGAAATCCTACTATATTACAGTAAAGGATTGCATATGGCTGAGTTATTAGGAATTATGGAGTGGAAAAAATGAGCTTCCTGAAAATATATTATTCATTAAAAAAGAAATTCAGTAAAAAGTAATTTAGAAAGACTGTGTTATTAACAATTATTGAGGTATTTATTTTGTAAAGCAGTCACTTCCACATAGACTTCCCTGATTTTCTTTTCATGCCCTCTGATCACTATTTGTTTTTAATATCTTTAAAACTTTCAGCTCTATGTAACCAAGAAGAGGCTGTTCAGACATGCTTACCATCAAGACATAAGTTACACTGGGATATAATTATCTCCTTTATGTTTATATGGTTCCTGTTAAGATGGAGTAGCTTCAGACTTGTTGGGAACTGTCTGGGGAACAAAGAAATTCGTTTTTGAGCTTTTCACAGAGAAAATGAAGCTAAATTCATCTGAGGTGGTGGCTGAGCATTCCAACCTTTCAGCTGCTGATCTTGCTAACTGCAGGAAAAGGGTAGGATCTTCCTTTTAATTCTAAAATGAAGCAAATGATCTCCAACATTTCAGAAAAGTTTAAAGATTTCCCATTGTGAATTAAAAGAATAACTCAAACTTCAGGCATCTGAGACTTAGCATTATTTACTAGTTGCGTAAGGCAGTCCTGCTTTGCAGTCTGGTTCTTACAACAGCCACTTTGAACCATTTAAATGCAATACTTCTGAGCCCTTAAGCCAAAATTCCACCAACTATGTGATTATTCATCAGTTTGGCAACTATTTTAAATGGCCTTTGAAAAGTATCAGACATACTATTTTGTATTCCAGGTTATCTTTCACCGAGATTTATCTTAATATACATAGAACATGTGGAAGGTTTTCCGCTCATCAAAAGGTCTAAAAACTAATTTCTGTAATGGCAGCAAAAACTTCCTTTTTAGAATTTAAATCTTGGTTTGCAAAGAGATGGTTAAGAATGATTCAGACCCTCAGTTCTGCCTCTAGGACTCATCTCAAATTGCTAAAATGGGCCTGAGTGCTCAGCTGGGTGACAAAGTATTAAATATCAACCTTAAAAACATTAAAGATTACAATGCCCTAATCTTTTCTATGGCTGTGGTTCTCCTTGCCTCCTTGTTTTAGTTCAGATACATACAACCATGAGTCTGGCTCTCAACTGAAGTTGTAGGAGCTATGTAGGCACTTAGAATAAATGTTTCATCATTCCATGATTATAGTGCCCCTGGAATAAAAGCTAGAAGCTTAAACTCAACCTAAATTCTGAACTAAATTTTACTGTGTAAAAAAAATGCCTTCTTTCACCTATATACTTCCAGATGATACAATAACATATGGAGTCATGTATCATAGTAGATTGTGATTACTAAAGCAAGACTTAAAATACTTTGTGCTAGTGATCCCTAGACCTCACACACAACCAGGCCCAGTTAATTTTCCTTGACATGTGTGGAGATGCAGTTTTCTTCAGACTTCATACTGATAGAATCACAGAGTGACCCAGAAGGATCATTGAGTCAAGCTCCTGGCTCCACACTGGACTGTCTAAAAATTGAATCGTATGCTTTAGAACATTGTCCAAATGCTTCTTGAATACTGGTAGCCTTGATGCCCTAATCAGCAAAATAGGCATTTTGATTCACATAGGTCTTGTAATGGTAGAATGCAGTGCCCTTTACCAAAATGCCATATGCACTCCAACACTATATTTTAACTGAACTTTACTGTCTAAATAAATGAAAGAAAAATCAAGAGAGAATGCTATTTCAGATGATTACTTGAGAAGCTGTGTATGATTATAATAAAATGAGTTTAAAATACACAAACATAATGACATGATATGAAGAATGTCTATGCTCACATAGAAAGGAGTAATATCAAAGAAAGCAATGATTCTAAAAGGATTTAGATCATGGCAAGAAAAATAAAGAGCACTTTCATTTTTCTGCTGGTAGGATATCAGTACTTAATAAAGAGTAATAGTGAAGAATTTTTATCTCTGTTCATTGGAAAACTGATAATGGATGACGTATACATTCTGGTATGTGTGGATTTTGTTTTTGAAGAAAATGTAAAGCTGAACTGAGAACATGTAGCAAAAATTGTGAAAATTACCGCGGGTAGTCCTATCAAGCTGACCTGTCTCAAGCAGTTCAAAGCTTTCTCTTACTTCCTTTCTTGGCCATGGAATATTTTTGACATTTGCGAGAATTCTAAGATAGAAGTTTTAGTACTAGTATTAGTAATCATTTTTATTAAAAGCTTTTTTAGGGTGAACTTTTTTAGGTATGGACTTTAAAAATAATAATGTAAACAGAAAAAAAAGTATAAATAGTGGTGGAAAGGGAAAGAAGATATTTTCATTCTATTTTGATCAGATTTTACTATATGTAATGAACCTTAATGAGGTAGTTTCTGCATAGTATCTGCATAAATTAAACCTGTAATTCCATATTCTCTCTCTGAAAATCATCTCTTCCTAATTTTTTAATGATGAAAATTATTATACTGTGCAATAGGCTAGATGCCAACATGTACTTAAAAAGAAAACAATTTAGTATTAGCTAGTGGAATATGAAAAAGACCCATGAAATTAACTTTTTGTAGCTATGCAAATTGAGAACTCTTTTCAAAATTTGTTTAAGAAGGAATTCCATGAATCAGACAGACCTTTTGTGGAATGTGAAATATCTGTGTTTCTAATAAAATGCTGTCAGACTATAATATACAATAGGTGTATTGGGCAATCTTCAAATATAACTAAAGAATAAATGCTGACTTTCCTGATGTTATCAAAAATTCATTTTTCATTTCACATTTGCTGACATTTAAAGTGCATGTACACAATAATTGATTTCTTCTGAGTTTCTAAACAATTTTAAATAAAGTTAGTGTAAATTGATTCTTTCTTAGTTTCCTGGTGTGTCAATTTAAATTCAGTTATTGAGTCAAATTCTTGAAAATGAAAATTAAAATAAATGTTTACCTCTAGAAGTGTTAAGGCAGCTTAAAATAGTGGTCCAGAGAGAATAAACTTCTGTAGTTTTAAATGCATTTAGCTTATAGTAGCAGTTGAATCCAGTGTCTTTTAAAGACTTATTCAGTGTTTCTTCTAGTGTTAGTATGTTTTTCAGAATACCTGATAACACTCTCTATCCCTTAAATCCAAATTACATTGCATCGTGGAAGCAATATAATGTGCATTGGAAAAAAAATGGAAGAAGAGATATCTATTGACAGAAATATGTATTGCATATGTAATTTCCCTTGATGGACTTTATAAAGAGTGTATTAATATAAACAACTTTATAACAAGAAACAAGAAAAAATATTTTAAAAAGTTTTCAAAATCACTGAGCCAAATCTAATGATTTTAGAATGTCTCATCCTTCCGTGAGGACAGCACATGGGAGAAGCCACATTTTCTTGGAGTCTCTTCCATTTGCAGAGGTTGTAGAACTTGTTTCAGGTTGTTTTGGCTTTGAATCTATACTCATTCTGATCTGAAAAGAAAACTATGTTTGTTTTCAATTAAAAGAAATCAACCCTTTCTTTGCGATTCAACCAAAACTCAGTAGGACAAAACACATCCTTTTTATCTATATTTTAATGCTTTACACAAAAACCCTGTGTCCTTTGAACACTGAATTCTGTTGAATATTATTGAAATGCAAATAGTGAACTTAAAGAATATTATTAAACTAATAAACGCATATGATGGAAGCAATGTATTACCCAGAAAAAAAAGAAAAATAGAATGTAGTAAATCATCTTGTTTTTTACACAGTGCTCATAGTTGATGGTCTGAAATCCCAATTGCAAAAGCATTTTGTTACTTTGCTGCTTGACTAAAGTACAGTTTACTTGGAATCAAAATAGTTTTTAAGTTCCCTAGAAATAAAAATGTAAATTCTTAACAGCCAAAGGGAGGATTTGGTGCTTTGATTTATCTCATAAACAAACTGTTCAAATTTTTCAATACATAGTTGTGTGAGAGGGTGTGAACAAGACAGAATTCAGAAACTTCTCACTGGTATCAAGGACAAGAGGCAATGGACACAAACTGAAATGTAAGAAATTAAACATAAGGAAAAGCTTATTGGTTTTTTGTTTGTTGTTTTACTTTGAGGGTGATGAAATGCAGCTCACTTTCTTAGGTCATGGAGTCTCCACTCTTGGAGATAATAAAACCCTTACTGTAAACAGTCACAGGAAATATGTTCTAGCTGACTCTGTTTAGGTAGAGGTGTTGTACTAAAAATCTGAAGATATTCCTTCTGGTCTCAGCAGTTCTATGATTCTAATAATAGTTCATTTTATATAGTTTTTCTTCACTGAGGAAGATATCCTATTCTAAAGACTGCAATAATTTTCTTCATCATTGGAAAGTTCTTACTTAATTAAACTTGCTCTTGTTAATAAAAAGTACAATTTACTTTCAACCTATATTTGAATATCTATTATTTCTGAGTATTTGATACCACAACTTTTCCCAAGAGATACTGACATATGTTAACTATCACTAATGTCATTCTAGGTATCATGAAAGCAGATGGAAATATATTTCTAGATGTTTGGTGACCTAATCTGATCCATTTGTCCCTTGAAAGGTGTAAACAAATAGCTGTATCTTTGTACACACAAAATATAAGCACACATGGAGAATTCAGCTCTATGTGCAAAGACTTATTCAGGCCTCATGTGAGTACTGCAGGCAGGTCTATGGTCTCTAGCACAAGAAAGATGCAGAGCTGTTGGAGCAGGTCCAGAGGAGGCCACAAAGATGATCAGAGGGCTGGAGCACCTGTCCTGTGAAGAAAGGCTGAGAGAGTTGAGGTTATTTAGTCTAGAAAAGAAGGCATAAAAGACCTTATATTGGCCTACAGGTACCAAAAGGGGCCTAAAGGAAAGCTGGTGAAGGACTCTTTTTCAGGGAGTGTAGTGACAGAACAAGGAGTAACAGCTTTAAACCAAAAGAGGGTAGGTTTACATTAGACAGGAAAAAAATGTTTACTTAGAGGATGGTGAGGCACTGGAACAGGTTGTCCAGAGAAGATGTGGATGCTCCATCCCTGGACGTGCTCAAGGCCAGGTTGGATGGGATCAAGGTCAACCTGATGTAGTTAGAAGTGTCCCTGCCCATGGTAGGTGTTTGGAACTAGATGATCCTTAAGATGCCTTCCAACCCAAACCATGATGTGATTCTACGATGTGCATAGTATTTTGAATTCTGAGTCAAAGACCATCCATTTCAAGGTAATGTTAACTCTGTCTCAATTCTCACTCTGTCTGTATTAGGTTCTGAGATATGACTTTGTTTTCAGAATAGTAAGAAATATATCAGTAAAATGTGGGGTTAGTTATGTTCCTAATGAAAACCAAAAATATTAATAAAAGGTGTGAATTTCACTGTATAATCAAGATGCAAATAGTCTGTAATTTGGCACAGAAACGATTGAGTGACTGTATTTTGAATGTTTTCCATATGGAAACAGTACACAATGGATTTGAGAACTGTAACTCTTTTTCCAATGTTAACTCTTCAATTTTCATTGAAAATTCATAATAAACCAAGAAATATAATTGTCCAGGTTCTATTAATACACAAAAGTAACATAAAAAATAAAGAATACTCAGTGAAGATCAACATTGAATTTTAACTTCTAGAGGGCTTTACTAGTGGTATGTATAAAGCTCTTTATTTTTTCAGATCACTGTAGAAGTACTAACCAACCATCAGAAAAGGAGTAATTTAGAAAGCAACTCAAAGTGGGGCTTTTTTTGAAGGAAAAGAAAAAATTCTTGAATTCTATAACAAGTATAATAATAATAATAATAATGTTTCCCAGTTGGATCTGTAATGAGAATGGAAGACTGGAAAATGAAACAAACAAACAAGCAAGGAAGCAAACAAACAAAAGCTGTACTTTCCAATAATGTAAATTCTTGTTACTACATTTCAGTTCCAAATAGCTTCAGCTCATTTCAACAGTTACATACACAATAGCTGAAATACTTACTTTACTTAGTACAGTTTCTTTTTTTTTTCTTCTTGGTCTGACTTGAGTTCTCATTAAATAATATTGACCTGCTTTAGTACTTAGTTGTGATAATGCAAAAGCAATATAGATAAGAAATCCATTTGTTAGGGATGAGGGATTTTCCTAATTGGAAAGGAATATTCCAAAGAACAATATTTTGTTAACATGAATGTAATACCTGACTGGTTTTACCTGATAAGGGTATATATAATTATATATGTATATGTATAAACTGTCAAATAACAGGTTTCACAAAAAATATGGTTTAATTCAGCTGAAGTCCATGAAATTCTATTTTTAATTTCAAGAAAAAGACAATTATCTTTAGCACATCGGATGTAATTGGCTGTAATTCACTCAGAAGTATAAGTATTCTTGCACTATAAAATGTTTGTATTTGCCATCACACATAGTTTGCTTAGCCTACAGACCATACACTGTGTTCTTAAAATCTGCTGTTACAGTTACAACCAAGTGAAAAAGGTCAAATAGAAGGAATAGATAAATTGATCTTTGTTTTGGTCAATTAATTCTTGTTCTTTGGCCTAGAACTATCCAATGAACTGTAAAACAGCACAGATCTGAAGTAAAATTGTATGAACTGTAAGCTTTTCTTGAAACTGAAAGTGAATATTGAGGTTAGAGGATTGAATGACAGCACATTTAAGTGTGTGTGTGAAAGGATAAAAACCAAGAGTATGACACAAAAAGCAGTAAAATGCGGGGAAAGTGTTAGCTTGGGAGAAAACCAAGAATTATAGAGGTTCATATTTCAAAAGGCAGCAGGCAAGCCAGGTGAAAGCATTGCATCTTCTTTGTTACTGTCACTGTTTCTTTGTATTTCCCACTGTACTCCCTCTGTAGCTGTATTGAGGGAGAGGAAGGGAGGAAGAAAGGCATATAATGATTAAACCAAGTCTGATTTTTTGTGTTTTATGCAATCAAAAATACAGTTTCATTTCTCGAGATGACTGACTGAAAAGGCAGAAAAGTTTTGAAACTGCCTCCTGTTGATTATTTCATAATGCTTTTCAGTCATTTTAACCTTATGATAGCGTATTGTAGCATGAAAATGTCTGTGGAACTGAGATTCAGTAATATAATCTTTTAACTTTCCACCAGTATGGAATTGTCTTGTTATTTTAGCTTTCAAATTGCTTAGTATGTGAAAAGACTAAGTCATTGATGGTTCAGCTACATATTTTTACAGTTTAGCTCTGTTTCTTTTCATGCTTGCCTTCTTAAATAAATTATAACTTTCAAATGTTAGATGATTAAAAATGAAATTATTTTCAAAATCTTTTATCCAATAGCAAATAAATTAAGAATTCATGGTATTTTAAGTACTTATTCTAGGAATTGAAAGAAAATAATAGAGTGACAAGATCTAAATATAAGGTCTGCTCTAAAAGCAGTGTTGGCCCATGATGTCTGAGGTGGATCGTGGTAGTATGGCAGCAGACGTTGAACCTTCCCACCAATATTCCATTCCATGTTGTTGCCATGCAACAGAGGGGCAGCAGAGGGGCACTCTGACACAATGGTGTCTGACATGGAAGTGCGGATGGAGCAAAGGTGTGAAACTGAATTCTTCCTTGCAAAAAAAAGGCATCTATTGACATTCATCAATGCTTGCTGAATGTTTATGGAGACCAAACAGTGGATGTCAGCACAGTGAGGCGAAGGGTGGTGCATTTCAGCAGTGGTGCCAGCGATCTGAAAGATAAGCCTTGTTCCAGACAGCCATGCACAGCTGGTACAGATTTTTAGAAGCACAGCATGCAGGCTCTTGTTCATTGCTGGGAAAAATGTGTAATAATGGTAGTGACTATGTTGAAAAATTATGTTTTTGAGGTGAGAATTTGCGCTATCAACTAGTGTTATTGTGCTCTTTCTGTCTGTTGTAATTTCCATGGAAATACACAGGAGGAACTACTTTCAGAGCAACCTAAATTTTTAAAAGTGTTTCTTTTGATAGCTAACCAATTTTTCCTAAAACAAAATAAGAAAACAGAACATAGCTCTCCATTCATAAGTACTGATTTTCAGATGAAGTTGCATACTATAGTTTGATGAATATATATTGTAAAATATGAGAATTTGTTCTCAGATATCTCTGGCAGAAAGAATAAAAGTTTCAGACATTGGTGAAAAGGAGAGTTGGGGGGTGAGGAAGGAAAAAGAGAAAATAGAAATTAATAACTGAAACAGTGAATATATTATACATAAGTTCAAACTATACTGTTACTGCACCTGGGAAGACTTTCCATTCAGGTTGTAAAACATGGCACTATGAGCTGACATTCACTTTTACAATGCAGTTGTTTATCAATATGCTACAGTTTTGATGCATAATAAAATTTCTGATTTAATTCACTAGAGTCATTTTGAAATCCTGTGAAAGTGATGAAATGAACACTTGTTCATCAAAACAGAGTGCAGCCTGCAGCTGCAGAAACCAACACTCAGTACATTGCAGGATTCAGAATTGATTGCTAGTGTTATGATTTATCCAAATGTTAATGGAAAGAGCCTTCTGGAGTGGACTGAAGGGAATTTTATTCCATAAATCCAGACCTAGAACTTACCAAAGAATTGATTTTTTTTCTTTTTATGGAAAAATGATTCTCCTCTCAGCCCTATGCTTCACTCAATTACAAAATCTATGGGTTTGTTTGTTTGCTTGTTTGTTTGTTTGTTTGTTTGTTGGTCCAAATTGGCTACAATTGTAAACAGATCAACTTTCATTCAGAGATGAAAACTTACACTGTGTAATGAACTGAGAACAGCAGTAATACAAGGAAGTAGGAGAAATGAGTGTTTTCATGGGTTAACTTCAATCATACAGAGGTGGAGCCACCATCCTGTGGTACCTGTGTGTATAAAGTGTCAGCTGGCATGTGGGACCTGACGCAGCATGGTATGGGAGCCTGAAGAGAACTCATCCCATGTCTAGTGTTGATTAAAGGTTCCAGTCCATAAAATAGTTAAATCTGACAAAGAGCTCTAGAGACAAATATATATAGAGAGAGATGGCAGGGAAATAATTGAACATGACAGTCAAATGAGACTGAAAAAGGCTTCATTCTGCTTCTGAATGAAAGACATATAAGACATATTTCACCACAAAGTCCAGGATGAGAGGAAAAAAATCCCAGACTAATTTCTTAAGTCCCAGCTAACTAGTTCTGCCAGTGGTACAATATTAGTGGCTTTATGAGACGTAGCTGTTAACATCTCCTCCCCTCACAGCCACCAGAGATGACCAGAGATTATGGTGATTAATACACTGGGAGACAGGGAAATGGACTTCCCAAAGCAGGTTTTTGGAGGGGCTGGAAAACACAGGTGTCTGCTCTTTCAGACACATAGCATTTTTCTTCCTGAGAGCCATATGACAATCAAAAGCAGGTGCTTTGCAAGTGTGTTTTTCAGTCCTAGTTCATCCTCGCATCAGTGACTTCTCTGCCATCATCTTCACATTGAGAGGCAACTCTGGGGCAAAGCCCTCCCAGCATGCAGGTGGTGCCCAGCGGGGCAGGGAGAGATCAGGACATACAATCATGCTGTAGAGGACTCAGAGGCTCAGCGTGGAAAGTTGTGTGGCCATTTCCTGTTTGGTGCAGTTCGGTTGATGCAGAAAGTCAGATTGGGGTGGGTGTTTGAAAGTGATTTAGAATCTCAAGACCTGCTGCTTCAGTCACTTCATCTTCTTCAGAGTCTACTTCAGACTCAGAAATTATCTTAGGATTGAAAAAACAGGCTTTTTTTTTTTTCTTTAGAATATGGAAATGTTAACACTTGACTGTGAATTCACAGGATATAAGAAAGCCTTTAATTTCCAAAACAGTCTACCTCACTTTGCCTCAACAAGAAGAAATCAGGTAAGGTGTTTATTTTATTTTATTTACTTTTTAATTGGGGTTATATTTTCCTGCAGAGTCTTGAAACTGGAATCAGAGAAACAAGGCACACAGAAATGTTGTCCTCTTTGGGAATAACATGTAGTTGGGATGGGAGAGGAGGATAAGGTCATGGATAAGGTGCCAGATGGTTGTGCAGCTGTTGTAAGAGGAGGACAGACAGGATCCATTCAGGTTTATTTATACTATAAATTAGAGTCACATCTCAAAGGTCAGTTCTTCTGTACTGTCCATGCCTCCTCAATGCAATGTCCTCATCTGAAGCCAGTTTATGAGACATATTAGAGCAGAATGTGCATGAAGATTGCTTCATGTTGTAATTATGCATACAAGACAACTTAAAAATAACACAAATGCACTGCCAAACTTGTGTTCTTTTCAGTAGTTTCTATGTCGCAGTTAGTGACATATATCCAAAGCTTATAGTTGTAAATTAGCTGATGAACAGTAAAACAGCATGTTATTCCCTGTCTTCAAAAGCTGAGGGACCACACAACAGTGTTACATGTTTCTTTTGGGCTAAGAATGTTAATTTGGAGTAGGTGGCTGTGCAAATTTTGGATAATATGTGAGTGACTTGGGAAGCTAGTAGTCTATTGAATTGGTGGATTGGGTACAGAAATCCTTACATTGTGTGTGTAACAAGTAGTATACTGCTCAGATGTTTAAGGCAACGTGCACAAATTAATGAGCAAATTGCAATTGTTTGAAAGGAATGGTTACACTGAAACTCAAAGTGAGAGATACTGGCCTGTTCAATGTCAACGGAGTTGGGCAAAAGTAGTTTTACTTTTTTATCCATGCATCCAGGGAATATCTGGTTTCCTGGAAATATTCTGTCTGCACTGCTTGGTTTTTGGGTTGTTTTGGGTTTTTTGTGTATTGTGGGTTTTTTTTGTTTGTTTGTTAGTTTGTTTTTTAAATTCTTGTTCAATAGTGCTATCAAAAGACATCTAAGAGGTATATATCCTTTCCAGGCACAGAGTGGGGAAAAATATTACTACTCTCTTGTCCTAGTTTCACATAGACAGGACAGCTGACCCAAATTGACCAAAGGGATATTCCATGCCATATGGCATCACGCTGAGCAATAGAAGTGGGGGAATTGGCCAGGAGTGCTGAGGGAGTTGCCACTACTCAGGATCTGACTGAGCATTGGTTGTTGGCATGTGGTGAACAATTGCTTTATGCATCACTTGTTTTCATTTTTGTTTTCTCCCCCACCCCTTCTCTTTACTTTTCCATTAAACTTGCTGTCTCTACCCACAAGTTTTAGATTTTTTCTTGTTTCTCTCCCCCATCCAACTGCAAGGAGAGTGAGCAAACAGCTGCCTGCTGGGCTACACCACAGCATCTCTTTCTGGGAATAGTAATGACCACAGCTACAGCACAGCTGTCTTAAATCTCAGAATCCCCTCTGCAAAGGTAAAAAGCTACTACCTATCAATTTTATTAGGAAAATTCTCCTTGGTTTCTGTGGGAGTGAAGCACAATGACTGGAGGAATTAGCAGCACCATAAAGAAACATATTGCCCAAAGTGTGAAGAGTCACCTGCCATGCCTTTTTTAAAATGAAAAGTATTTTTTCATTATTTCCTTATGCATGTGCAGACTACTGTCCTGGATTGAACCAAACCTCCATTATCTGTTGATTTTCATTAGTACTACACAGATTTTCATCTTGCTGATGCTCTGCAAAGATCAGTCTCCTTCATTTTCATCTGAGCATGTGACTTGTCATTCATACAGAATTGCTGCTTTTTGCAGAAATGCAGCATCAAAAAGTCTGCTTATGATGGGCCACTGTTAGTAGCGAGTTCAAACAGATCCCTAAGGCTCATAAGTGTTCAGGGAGGGGAAAGCATTAGAAAATGAATAAGTTGATGAACTTTTAGAGGTCTCTAATGCCTAATTATTTCAAACAGTGGCCCTCTCATAGGCTAATACTGGAGGAAGTTAACCACAGCTAATTAGAATGTACTTTGGCAGTCTGCTCAGTTTAATTATTTTGCTAAGTCCTGTTATGGCAGAGTATCCAGATATTAATAACGATTAAAAAAAGCCTTTTGAAAGTGTTCACTTTGCTGAGGAGGTGCATATCATGAATTACCACCCTTATGCCCTCACTGCAGGCATTTTTTATACGCTGCCTGAGCAAACTCTGCTGCCAGAGCTGCAGCCAGATACCCACCTGCCATGAGGATCTGGGGGTTAAATAATTTCAGAATATGAGATGAGCAAACTTGCTTGACTGGATCACTTGAAAGAAACAAAACTAAATCCACAATTTTTCATGAATTATATCCCTTTGAATTAAAAGGAAGAAAGCATTATTGTAAATCCACTGTATTCTTTAGAGTTTCAGGAGATCCACTGGGCCAAGATCTTTCCCAGACATTTTGTGTACTACTTGGAAAAGCAGTATTTTGGGGAAAAAAAAAAGAGACTACATATGGTAGGCTGTGTGTATACAGTTTGGAGCAGGAACAGCTAGCACGGTTGTTGGAAAGATATGAACAATGTAAATCCTACCTATGATTTTGTTTCTTGTGATATAAACAGAAATCTTATCTTTTGGTTATGGTTTTTTCATGATGGTGAGTGTTCAGACCAATTGTCCTTTCTGCTAGTCTCAGAAAAAACAATATCATTTTTCTTTCACCTATAAACAGTGCACAGAGAATGATATTGAAGAGTTAAAAATAAATTGCATATGATAATCAGTTTAATAGGAAAAACTGAAAATAAGATAATTATGATTCTTTCCATTTTCTTCTGGTAAAAAATTACCAGATTTTCTTCTGGTAATATTGTAGTTTGTATTGAGCTGAGCTCCTGATTTTGTTTTACTGATGTAAATCAAAACCCTTGACATTTTAGACACACATTCATAAGATCAGAGAAACACACAGTTTACACAAAGTCTCCCCAGGCAGGCTGCCTCAGCACTTTGTCTCTTCTTGGGGCAGGCATTGCACTTGGGTATCAGTAATGGATGCTCGCTGTCACCAGCACGCATCTATTTAGACCAAAAAAGACTGCAGGGTTTTTGAAGCAGCCTGGTCAGCTATAAACCTTGCCTGTGTAGATGAACACTTATCACTCTGATGCAGAGATTCACTGCTGATTGCAATGTGTCCTTACTTGACCATTTATTTTTTTTTCTAGTGAGTAGTGTTGATTTTTTGGTTGAAAAAATGTCTTGATTATGTATGTGAGAATTTCCACAGTCTCTCCTGACACCCCTGCTGACGTGACAATTTTTTTTCTTTGCTGATCCCCAAAACAGGATAAACAAGGGTAGCTAGGCAGCATGCTTGCACATGTGACTTTACATGACACACTAAGGGCATAATGACAAATGGTGCAAGATAAAACTGTTCTGTGTTGTAGGACAGTAGTAATGGCAGAAATGAAGCTATAACTTTTGCAGTTATCATGTTGTAGCCCTTCAGAGATGAGAATTCTGCACATTCAGGGGATGGTAAAACAGCTGGATTTGAATCAAAGTATAGACTTTGGCAAACAGATACTCACCACTGCATGGATCTGCCTTTGTAAGATGACATATTACCATGTTCTGCAGCCCTGAAGCTTAACACAGCTTTCATATTCAATGATACCTAGGGAAGGAAAGATCTGTCAGAAATCTTGTGACCGGAGAGCTGCACAGCTTGATGCAGATGCAGGGCTTAACCAAAGTTTGCGGTTGCACTTAGAAGACAGGCCAGCAGTGGAGACACAAAGATGCTGAAGTAAAATGTCAGACCCTTACGTAAAGCTTTTTCCATCCCATACTGACTTCCTCATGCTTGATTTGTCACATTTCTCCTGCTAATCTTTTCTCTGAGTGAAGGATTCACTCACCCCAGGACTGGCTCAGGTGAGTTCTTGCTTGCTTGCAGCAGTCTGGAGACTTGTCATTTCTGAAATTATCGAACAAAAAACAATCAGACCAGCTCTTCCCAAACAGAAATGAATGCACTAAGACTTGTGAAAAGTGACCAAAAAGACACCCAGTATTCCCTAACATATCATGAGACTTTTGTAAGAGCAAAGCAGAGAGGGCCATGTCTATGAAAAGCAATTCCTCAAATCTAAAGTCTTGGCATTTGTGAGGTAAACATTTATTTGGGAAAGCTATTCTCAAATATAAAATGATCAAAGCTGCTTTTTCCATGAAAAATTATTCTTCCTAAGGTTTCTGTCAGTGAAAGTATGTCTCCTCTATGCTCCGTAGAGCTCCACAACTATCCCCACAAGCACAACACCTAGCTCTTGGAACATTTCCCATTACGTAGTCTGGGGCTTTTCTTTTTTTCCCCTGTATTTCAGAAGTACACAACTCAGCTCTCATTCTGACCCACAATGCTCTCACTTTCTGGGTATCTCCGTCAATAACTGAAATGCTTTTTCCTTTTCTTCACATTCAGACCCTTTTCTCCACTTGGCATCCATTGCAATCTTCTTTCCCTTGTACTCTATTAAAACAAAACACAAGGAAAACCTCTAGGTAGTTTTAGAGAGCAATACTGATTTACAAACTTCAGTGGATAAAAAATGGGGTCCTTCTGAGAAAATAATCTCTGAGATGTTAGACTGTTTTGACAGTCAGTTGTGTGGCAGCCTTGCTCTACTCTGACTTTCTTCAAAGCCTCAGTGATTAAAACCTGATTCCTCTTAATTTTGATTTTACACTGACACACATCTCTTACTCAGTCTTTGCAATGAAGCCATTGAAAGCCTACATAAATATCCTTGTAATTGTAAGGAGAACATGCTTGTAAATTTCCATTGGGTCAAAAAGATTAATTTGTTCTATTAATTAGCATTCAGACCACTGAGATTTAAATACAACTTGTAGAATGCTAAGCAAAATAGTCTACCAGGATCTAATATCTACTTTGTTCTATTTGATTAAACACAACACTAGTGCCACTGGACCTCTTGGAACTACATAATATACTTTTATACTCAGATGTCCCAGTTTCTCCTTCATTTGCATTTACTCAGACATTTAAATTGCAACACTTGCTATCAAATCTCACATGTGGAGGAAAAAAGTCTGAAAGGAATTAGCTTTTTCTGGCCTAGCGTTTTTTTCTTTTTCTTTTCCTTTCTTCCTTATTTCTTTTTCTTTTTTTAAAAAAAAATTATTTTTTCTGTTTTCCTTTTCCTTTTTTGTTTGTTTGTTTTTGTTGTTCTACTTCTTTCTTCTTTCTCTTTTTTTCTTGTTTATTTTTTCTTATTTTCTTTCTATGGCCTAAAGCTCCAATTAATTTCAGGGAGAAGGTATAAGCCAGCCATGTCCAACCCACGGCCTGCAGGCGCTTGCAGCCTGGCACAATCTGTACTGCACCTGCCCTCTGCTGCTGCACCATCATGGAAGCAGCTCTGCCCCACTGAGGGGCCAGTCCCAGACCAGGGTGCACAATCACCACCCAGCAACAACCAAACCATTAGTGTGCAATTAGAACTGTCTGAGCTGCAACCAGGACAAGGAAAAGGCATAGTGCAATGCTAACTCCACTTCTTGTACCCACCGTATACGCTCAGTCAAACTGAAATCCACATGTATCGCACATTACATGCACTGTGCAGCTTGGTGAGTAAACACAGCGATTATCAATAATAATATTTCAACCTACCTAATGTCACGTCAAAACAAAATAGAACACAAAAAAAGAAAAATCATGGATGAAGGAAGAGTATTCAACAAAAAATGGACAGATGAGAACTTATTTATTGTGACAAACAATATGGGGCTATGCTTAATTTGTAAGGAAACCATGTCAGTTTTCAAAGATTACAATTTGAAAAGATACTATATGCAAGAACATGCTGCCAATTTGGTGGGTATAAAGGAATGTTTCTTAAGGCAAAATACCAGAACTGAAAAAAGTCTGTCATCTCAACAATTTTTTTTTTAAAGTTACAACTCAGATGGACTCTATTAAAAGCACTAGTTATGTAGTAGCAAATCTGGTTGCAAAAATATCAAAACCATTGACTGATGGCAAGTTTATCAAACAATGTTATGGAAAGCATGACAGATATAATTTTTCCTGATTAAAAAAAAATGGATTTTTTCTAAAATCATTCTAACCAGACTATAACCAAGTGAATTGATGAAATAGGAAAATCTATTGAAATACATTTGGACAGTAACGCTGCTAATTTCAAATTTTATGCTTGAGTGATAGATGAAAGTACTGATGCTACAGATATGGCTCAACTTGCCATTTTCATTAAAGGTTTTGATAAAGAGCATCTAAAAGATACAACTAAATCTCCTGATTGTTTTAATTACAAAAAAAAAAATTTTTGTTACTTATGTAGATAAACTATGTTATATATTTTATATGCAACTCAAGACAATTCCTCTTCACTCAGTGCAGTCCAAGCAAGCCAAAAGGTCGGACACACATAGCACTGTAGTGTGATTTTATTTGTGTCAGAAATGATGGGGCAGATTTTATCATGCCAAGAGGTAGAGTAAGTCCTCTGTAATTAGGGACTTAATAGGAAATAAGGTATTATTGACAGGAAGGAATACATAATATGTTTCATAAAATATAGTTCTAAAACTATTACTTTCAGTAAGCATACTCAACAGTACTAGTTTTTTTATATTTATTTTTCAGAATAGAATAGTAATTGAAGAGATCTTTTTAAAAAAAGATTGAAAGGGAAAACAAATCACATATTTGAATTGAAAGACCTAATGGGTATCACATTTTATAGAGAAACACTGGAATTACTGTTTAAATGAGGAATCTTAACTTTATCACAGTATCAATCATCTCTCAAAGGAGATAATTAGTAGAAATATCAAAAACATTTTTCATGAATATTCCTCAAGGCCATAAGCTTTTATATAAATAATAGTACAGAAGTTAATGTTAGCTGGATATTAAATGGAGCTGTGACTGGTCACCAACAACCGCTTGCTAACAGGCAAGATGAACAAGGTGACATTACTTTGTCAAATCTCAAATGAAAATAAGCAGTGTATCAAATGCAATGTTCTTTTTCACTAAAAGTGAGGTTTCAAACACTCTGTCAAATAGAGTCAGTATGTCTGTATGAGAAAGACATGCAAGAGAAGGCTTATTTATTCCCTTAACATAAGACTAACAAGTGCATGAAATAACATCATTATTTTCAAACTCACATGTATGAAACCATTCAGAAGATACTCATAAAGAAAGTATACTGTACAATACATTATTCAAATTAAATAGCACCATTATTAAAACCTTTCAGAAAAGAATTTTCATTCCAAAAAATAAGCAAGATAACCTTGTTAAGAACACTGATGAGTTTTGGAAATAGAATGTGAAATAAGAGACGAGTTATTTTTTTCTTATTCATAATTTGAACCTTCAGCTACCAATTTTGTATTTCTTTCATGACAAAAGGTGAGTATTCTCCCCTTTATAACAAAATGAAGAAATTGAATTACAAATAAATTGAAGTTACATTCATACAAGACTTGACTGATGCTGGAGCTGAGATCACTCAAATATTCCATTGAACAATATTAAATTCCAAAAAACTCACTTCCCACTGTCACAAGCTCTTCTCTCTTGCCATGCCGTAAGTGTTTTCTACCACTTAAAATGTAGCATCCCAGGACCTTTTTTAATATACATAATAGCTTTTTAATAATCACAATAGATTTTTAATGTATAATATAATACATACTATATATAGTATAATAGCATTAATCAAGTAATTTTAGACAGCATATTTCCTGTTTAAAACACAATTCAAAAGCCAAATATGTATGACTGCAAATAGGATCTAGGTGGTTTAGTTCATTCATGAATGTGATGGAAGCCTGACGTAATTCAAAATCTGTAAAAAGGGCATTATACATTTTATGATTTAAAGGGGAGCATGATCCCTCCAGAAGCTAGAAGTGCATTGCATTTCTATACCTTCTTAGCCAGAACAGCCAACATTTCACTCACCACGGAGAGAAAGAGACCAGTAATACATCCCAATATGTTCCAGTTTTGTCCCAGTTTTTTTGTTAGAATTCTGCATGTGTTCAAAACCACAAGGAAACTATTACTGCATTCACTCCAAGACAGAAAATCAGCATGAGACAGAAAAAAAAGTATATGGGAAGCAAAGAAGTTACTGGAGAAACACTCTTTTGATTATAGTCCGTTCTTACATTTCCTAATACAAAAAAGCCTTTCATTGTTTTTCTTTTATTCCTTTGGAAAATAAGTAAATGTTTCACCTTCATATTCACTGTTTTTCATTACCACATAACATAGTCAGTCACCGGTATTCTTTGCCTACTTTTTAGCTGCTTGCAGATTCTGCTTGTAAGATCAGGTAAATCTGTTTTATTTCTATTCATGTTTCCAGCTGTTCTACCTATATAGTAGAAATCTCTGCCCTAGTTTATTCAAACTCCTAAATCCAGTATCATCCGTTTTTAAAAGCTTGTGAATGGATTCCTGGGAACATTCAAAATAGGCCAATGATATGTCGTGAGCCCCTGGGCAACTAACTGAAATAACAGATCACAAAGGACTGCGCTAGTGAGAACATCCCTGCTGAAAATAGAGACTAGGGTATGACAAAATATATGCAGGTTTCTGAAATTATAAATATGTCTTATATTTGGAGAGTGAAAATAAGCTATGCTTCTGAATTCAAAGGACATTGGAACTTGTAGGGTTAAGATTGGATTTGTACATTTTCATTGTCATAAGCATCAGTCTCTGCTACACAGAAAACATTTTCATAAACTCTGGGAATTAGAAACATATTTTTAATTTTTGTTTTACTAGTCATAATGCATCTTTTTGAAAAATGTAACTTAAAATGGCTAAAAACATAAAAATTAATTAAACATTTTGAAATGATCAAATGCAACTGAAAGGCAAGCACCACATCTACTGAAAATGGAATTTGTCAATGAAGGATATGATCAGTACTAAGTAATCCAGGTTTCCCATGTATTAGATCCTCCAAAAATTTCCCTTATTTAATTAACAAATTACTCATGTCAGTCTGAGTAGGAAGTAATTTAGAGAAAATTGTAGTGTGTGTATTACATGGTTCAGTTTTGAATCTTAAGCGAAAATGTCTGTGGAGATGTATGCAAAAAGACTCAATGTTTTGCCAGTTTCTAGAGATTAATTGTAATTTCGTATAGCTATAGGATGTCCAGCTGGTGAATCAACAGTTGTGAATGTCTGTGATACAATAATGAGGTGTTCAACATGCCATGGCTTAAAACATTTACGTGATCACATACAGAAATTATATAGCATTCCCCAAAACAAATATCCTTTTGTTCTTTGTAGAGTCACAAAGCTTGCACACATTTATTTGTTAGGTGTAAGTTCTTCTTTCATCGAGTACAGGAAAGTAAGTGCCCTTAAAGAATGTTCCATTTTTTTCTAGCTGTATATATTTTGTGAATTTTCATTCCATCAGTAGCAGCTCTATTAGTCCACTGATCTTTTCACTTGGTAAAGCAAGCAGAAAAATGAGGAAACATTCTTTATTGATGTATTACTATAGTGGCTGCAGTGACAGCTTTAGTCATACACTGTGTTGAAAGAGTCATTAGCCAAATGGAAATCTGAGGCCAGATAACATTGCTGATGTTCAACAAGATAGTTCAGTTATTTGAAAAACTGTGTGTATTTCATCATGAAAATGTCAAATTCTCTCCTGGGATAATTTATTTTCAATCAAAACCTCAAAGCTATCTGCACTTGCAAGAAAACCTGGAAGGTTTTGGAAGTTAAAATAATGCTGCCAAGTCTTCTCATTGCTTCTCAATATTGAAAGGCTTGTAGCACTATATCCTTTCACTCTACACCTGTAGGCACAGTACAAATATACATCTGTGTTTCCTGGACACCATAATATCCACTGAGCCCAAGTTCCACAGTTGTACATTGTTTTTACTCACTTGGAAGAGCAGATAATCAGACTGCAAAACTTTGAAGACTGTTGAAATACCCTGTGAAATGAGCTGGAAAGACTCATTTCATAAGATTTTTTTATTTGGTTTCAATATTGTTTCTCCATATCCTAATAAAGAATATCACCAGAGCACAAATTTGAAAAGAAATGTAACTAACATTTATCATACCTACTCCAGTGTTATTAAACTGCACAAGACAAAAATCAATCTAAAAAAGTTGTAGGTTCTCAACATGCTGTACTGATACAAGCAACACCCAATATCTCTTCTGAGTGGCACTGATGCTAAATTAATCATGTTATTCTGTGTATCTGAAAGCATATTTTTACTGTAGGTCTGACTTCCACAGCAAAACTGGCTGTTTCAACATGGTAACTTTTAATACCAAAATCCCAACTTCATTCCAGCATTTCAATACAACTGATCATGAATGCCATTTCTTAATAATGGATTGTACATAAATAAAAAGAACAAGAACTTTTAATCAAAATGCTTCTTAGAGACCCCGCAACATTTAGATTCAAATGTAATATAGAAAGCATTTCTGATCCTCATTCCCCTCTTAATTTTAATTACTTCTGCACCAACTCCTCTTTTTTCTTGTCTATAATTTCATGCTAACTTTAATATCTTTTTTCAAATTTCTGTTTGCATGCTTTGCCTTTTGAATCCAAAACTCCACAACATGTACATTTGTTCTAAAGCAATCACTGACCATGATTCTGACAGATTTCTAGAACTTATGCTTTGCATCAAAGTTAATAAAAAGCTTAGCAGAAGTCTTCCCTTAACTTTAAAACCAAATGTAATGTTTAATGTAAACAAATAAACAAAACAGAGTAGGAATCCAAGAATGCAGGAAATAACATCTTTATATTGGTCACAATTTTATACTTTTCCCCGCAGATTTACCAGTGTACTGCATTCCTCAAACATATAGGTTGCTCCAAAAGTAATTTATTTCCACAGAAACTACAACAGATACAAAGAGCACAATAATACTAGTTGATAGAGTAATATATATACACACATATTTTAACCTGTCAGGAGTATTTTGAGATCATGTTGTGACATGGTCTTCAAGAAGGGCAAGAAGGAGGATCCAGGGAACTACAGGCCAGTCAGCCTCACCTCTGTCCCTGGAAAGGTGATGGAGCAGCTTGTTCTGGATGCCATCTCCCAGCAATTGGAAGAGAAGAAGGTTATCAGGAGTAGTCAGCATGGATTCACCAAGGGGAAATCATGTTTGACCAACCTGGTAGCCTTCTATGATAACATCACTGGCTGGGTAGATGGGGGGAGAGCAGTGG
>WBMW01001962.1:34912-48092 GCA_013396635.1 Penelope pileata
GAGGAGAGGCTCAGTAAGCTGGGTCTGTTCAGCCTGGAGAAAAGAAGGCTGAGAGGGGACCTGATCCATGTGTATAAGTATCTTAGTTGCGGGAGGCAAATGGAGGTGGGGAACCTCTTTTCGGTGGTCAGTGGGGACAGGACAAGGGGCAATGGCCTTAAGCTGGAGCACAGGAAGTTCCACACCAACATGCGGAAGAACTTCTTCACGGTGCGGGTGACGGAGCACTGGAACAGGCTGCCCAGGGAGGTTGTGGAGTCTCCTTCCCTGGAGATATTCAAGACCCGCCTGGACACCTACCTGTGCAACCTGCAGTAGGGAACCTGCTCTGGCAGGGGGGTTGGACTCGATGATCTCTTGAGGTCCCTTCCAACCCCTGCAATTCTGTGATTCTGTGATTCTGTGACTACAAATTTTGCATCACTCTACACTGGAAAGACAGACATATTAGGCTCACTGATCCCTTTTCAGGTGCTCATTAACCCAAATTATAAAAACCCAAGACTTCTAAGGTAAAAGACTAATGTGTTAATCCATTATAACACATAGGCTGAGCACAGGAAGAAAGTTATGAATTTCAACGCTGACAAAAAATGTCTTCCAATGTTGCCTGCTTTCTTGTTAAGAAAATTCCAGAAACTTTATTTCACCCATGCTCCTGGGCTATTTGCAAGAAGCATCATGGTATGATCTGTACAAAATATCAGAGCTCCTTAGCAAAATAGATTAAACACTAAAACCTCCGCTAAAATAAGAAGCTTATGGTCTTATCCAGTAGAAAGCAGATGTTGGTCTGCAAAAGCTCAGACTCTTACACTCTCAGGGTCTACTGCTCTTTCACATAGTTATTGCTTTGACATTGTTCGTATTAGAGACTGAGAACCGTTTTTCCACAAAGATTCTTCCACATTTCACTTGTTATGTATAAAAACAAACTTATGCTTGTGAATGAAGTAAATAATATGTTCCAACACTCTAAGGTGCAAAAATATGTTGGGTACTGTGTATTTTTGTGCAGGCACAACATTAAATAGTTTTAATTATGAAGCTTAATAGTAACTAGCAAACTTTGCAGATATAGCTGGGGAAAACAAGAATGTGTTACCATCAAACTGAGAATCCACAGCCACTGTTGGCACAAGACAGAAGATCCCAAACTCACCACACCCAGAGTCACCCACCAAGAAACCAGGCTAGACAAGTTTTGCTTCCACTAGGTTTTGAAGACCAGCAGCTAAATGGTAGGGAGTATATTGCTTTGTTTAATATTGGTGGATGATCCTAGCTTCTTACTGCTAAACATTTTTACTAATCTACACACCAAAAACTCTCACACCTTGCCTTGTCTTGCCTTCCTTAAAATCATTTGAAGGGATACTCTGAAGGAGATGACACCACAGGTAAATACTCACCTGAAAGTTGTGGGATCTGTTTCCATTTATCTGCAATGTTTTATTCTTCCAGCATTGTGCCTCATGCCTGGTACGTAACTTCTCTGTTTACATACTGGCCAGTGCTTACAAAAGCGCGCGTAGTCTATTAGGCTATTATTGTTAGGCTATTTTTTCTGAATTATTTTCCACAAGACAAAAAATTTTCTGAGGTGAGAATTCACTCTTTATTACTGACATACATTTTCATTACTGTCAATTCTGAAAATAATTGAGGGAAATGACTAAACAGACCTCTAGAATGTCTTATTTACTGGTTTTGTGGATACCTTTTAATCATTTTATGGCAAAAGGCAGTTTTTACAGGTTACATTCACAAAACTTTATCAACAGCTATATACGTGCAAAAGTTATAAAAATATTTAATTCAGTGGAACTCCTACCAGTTATTAATTCACTGGTTTATGCTAACCTGCAAAATTAGTAAACATTTTCTTGATTTTATTAGAATAGATTTTTTTAAATGGGATGGTGTCATTGCTGTAAAAATTTGTTGAACTATTTATTGGATACGTGCTTCTGAAAAACATATATACACAGTCTGTTCTGCTACTGAAATAAATGTAAGGGTAAAATTTGGCAGGCATTTTCTAAGTCCACTAGTGAATTTCCTTTCAGCATTCCTTATAATTGGCTTGCTTATTACTTTACTTATGTTTTATTAATGTTTAAGATGCTTTAAACATTTCCACAGGCATTTTCCACAACAGAAGAGGCACAGAGGACATGTAATGAGCCAAAACCACCCTCAAAGAAAGGTATACAATTCTGCTGTTTTCACAAGCAGCTGCAAAAACAGTCTGGACAAATATTGTGAGCAAAATTAAATTTCCAGATGGTAAATTAAAAAATAATACTAGAATTTTGGTAACAAGGTGGTAAATAAAACAAGTTTAAAGGAGAAAATTTGAGACTGACCAAAATATATTCTTAAATTCATTATTCTAGCATGCTTCCCATGAAGACAAACCAGAATTTTGCTACAGAACCACAGGAGGCTCAATATTAGGCACAGTAGCACATTTAGTATTGAACAAGAATTAGCTTACAGTGCTAGTATTTACCCAAATCTGCTTAGCTTTTTATTTTAGGTCAGAAGTAGTTCAAGATTGAGTTTCCTCATGTAACTATAACATCTCTGCCTGGGGATCTACAGGGAATTTCAAAGTGTAGAGATATATGAAAATAAAAATTACTGAGAAAACATTAATCGAAATATGTTGATCTCCAAAAAGGCTTGACCTAAATGAAGAAGTGAAAGTTTGTGTCAGGTCAATCAATTTTTTCTTAGCTCTTCTGCACATTAACAGTGTTACTACTTTATCAGTCACCCTCTGACAAAGAGCATTCTAAAATATCTAATGAGGAGAGAGATACAGGGGCTATCAAATTAACATCCATCTATTTCTCCAGAACCATCCCAAACAGCAGTGTAGTGCCAAAATAGTTTGGCTTGCAAGTGTACACAATTTGCATTAGAGATGGCACACTATACACTAAGCTACATGGATGCAGGAAAGCAGGTTCCTGCACGTTTCAGCACACAGCCACATTCAAAATTCAAATACTGATGTCCCATCCCACCACCTCCCTCTGTGCATACCACTCAGTGTCTGTACTAATTAACTGCACAGTTAGACACAGCCCTGCCTGCGCGCTGGGGAAAGCCACCTGGATCTGCCTTGTTGTGGGCTCTGTAACACAAATCACAGAAATTTTCTACCCAGTATGAAAGTGTCTGGTAGAAATAGCATCTCTCAGAATGGATTTGGATTTCTGAAGGAAGTCTGAGAAGAGGTCACAGACTCAAGTGCAGCCTAAAGCAGGTGGAAAAATAGTCCTGTGAAGAGATGCAACACAAAATAGTGACACCTCCCAGGCTATCAAAATAGGATAAGGATGTTGCCCAAAAAAACCCTCTATGTTCTTCCCACATTTCTCTATCTTGCATCACTTAACTAAGGGCTCCAGAGATTTACTGCAAAGCCAGGAATTGCTAGAGCAGGAAGGAATCACAGTCATCTATGTTTCATTTTCCCCATCCATGGCCTTTATTATAGATAGAAATGACATATGGGAGTACCTGTGGCAGTCCTGCGTATTGAAGGGCCTTGCTAAATAGAGGATACACTCTGTGCTGTACTGGGGCTATAAATATGTTTGGGAGGAACGTATCAGCTTGCTTTACAATAACGTTGTCAGAACTTGCTAGATCATTGGCAGAGTCCAAATGGTGTTTGAAGTTTAATAATGCTTTTAGCGCAAGAGCTTCACTACACTATTCAATACCCAATAAACTAACAGATTTTGAGATGTATCAGGAGAAAAGTTTTCATAGTAATACAGCTACCAGATGAAAAATCAAATAAAAATATTTTTTGATTATTAAACAAAACAGTTTTGTACAATTAGATATTTTTATTTCCTCTACTTGTGTAAACTGTACCTTTAGTTACATAGATGTGAAGTAATGCATGTATTTACAGATAATAGTTCATATAACAGTAATCTCCGTGACCACTATTGACAGTGCATGTTTTCTTCAGTGCTTAAACAATTTCTAGGGGACCTGGCAAGGGCAGATTTTGTTCTCAGAAAACATTTTCTGAAAGCAATACCTTTCTATATCGCTTCAACTTGACCTAAGTGTAGGTCAACATAAATTACTTGAACAACGTGAACTATTCAGAATGACCTCCAAATAAAACATGCATGCCTCTTCACAACTAAGATGAGCAGGATGAGGATGGATATAGTATGCCTCTAAGCCACAGACTCTAGCACATATAAGAAATGTAGAGTTTTCTGAATAATCCTGTAAGAAATAGAGGGCAAGGCACATTTGACTACGTAGACACAAGAGGCTGGCTGGTGTACCTTCATTAGAGGACTTTTATGCTCAAAAGAAGTCTGGTTTCAGGTGGCTCTGACCCCAGCAAAACAAATCACCTACCCAGCTGGAAGGACATCTCACAGCTGCAAGATTAATGTCTGTCCTCTCTTGCTGAGACAGTTAGCTAAGAGAAATGCTGTACAGACTGCAGAGTGAGGGCCTGATCCACCATCAGGACTGTTGTGGCAATGAGGCTTCTACTAAAGCAGGACTTTCTCAGCAATGTGTGAATAAGGCTTCATTTTCTAGCTTTAAAGCTATGGACAATCTGTCTTTATCATACTGCATGAATTGGGAACAAAAAAAAAAAAGGGGGAAGAAAAGGAAAAAAAATGTTTTGGAGCCTAAAAAGTTTATCTACAAAAGTTAAAAAAGTTATTGTGTTGAACTGCAAGGGAAATGTCTGAGGTTTTAAAGAGATTAGCTGTTGGTTTGTTGTTGGTTGGTTGGTTGTTTTTTTTTTTCCATTTTGCTTCTCATCCTAAGCTCGACCTTTTTCCTCTTCTTTCATATTGTACTTATGAGACTTCTTAAAGAAGTGATGTTTTTATTGCCAGCAGTGGGAGCTAGGCTTAGGCAATGGATCACAGGATACGATCCCCTGCAGTATACAGCATGTACAAAGCAGTTTTCAAGGGTGCTGCAAGAAGGCTGGCTTCTGAAATCAGTGGAAAGTTTATCCTTCACTCCAGTAGCAAATGCCTGTACTGAAGCTGAATTGCTGTGAAAGTCCCACAGCACAGTAATTGTATACAGCAAACTGAAAGCTTTAATTTTTTTAGTATGCACATGCAAATCACACATTTGGATCACTCAGGTGGTTCTTTTGTTAAAATTATCATGGAAATAAATTCTGCCTATAAGAACATCATCATGACATTGTTATATTTTCAGGAAAAAAAAAAGAAATAAACTTCTCAGAAGTGCTATTCAGAATGACAAGAGAGATATAAAATTAAATTATCTGTGGTGAAGGAATATTCTGTGCTTTAAACAATAATAATGAAAGAAAAAAGAATATTAAACCAGCATCACTATCTAGCCTACAATTTTATTTGCAGACTTCAAAGTACTTAACAAAGAAAGATGAAATTATGTAAGTGCAGAATTCTGATTTAATACCCATACTTCCAGTCTTGCTGCTGTCTTGTATCCTTATGCACATCATCAGGGTATATTCCAAATGATATTTTTACAAAAATAGTACAAGAGAAAATCAGGGACATTTTGGATTATTTATGTAAATGCTAGCAAAAGCTATTTTTACCCATAAAACATGGTACAAAATTCATCCAAAGCATATCACTCCTTCTGAAAAATAATTAAGCTAAGTTATGACTGTCTTTCATTGTACCAAATCAAGAGCTATTCAAATAACTCAAAGATCTTTATTTTGTTTTAAATTAACCAGTTTTTCAAGAGATTTATTAAGATTTTTATTCTCTGCATAATATCCAAAAATGGATTTTAAAAGCTTTGTGTGAAAAATTACGTAACTAGCTATGGTTGAAAGCTTCAAATATATATATTTTTTCTTAATAGCACACGTGGCATTAGTTATTTTCTTACTTATTTTCCAAAATTTTAATTTTAATTTTAATATCCTGGAGAGAAATTTTAAACCTAGATTTAAAAGTTTCATATCGTAGTCTTGAAAGATTTTCTAGATATTTAAATCATTGAAATATGGAACATAAAATTTCATTTAATACCTATTTCTTAATAGCATAATATTGCCAAAATACTATCATGTAATGGAAATACACATATCTTATAGTAGGTGGACTTATGGTCAGATCAGTGTGTTTTCCTTTAGTCAACGTTATTATGCATTGCTTATCAGTTTATGTAACTAACCATTTAGAAATTTTCTGTGTCAGGATATTTTGAGTTGAGTACTTTCTTCTTGCAGGATTTTGACCAAAAATAACAATTTCACAGAATAAACTTAGGGAGAAAGTACGCCTTTGCACAAAGTCAAAGTTCCTGCAGTCATTAGAACTCAAGAAGCCCCTTTATTTGGTCAGGGCACTGAAATTTCATAAGATAGTTGGCCTGGGCAATAGGGGCATATCTCTTTGCGGAAAAAAATATATATTATATGAAATATAATGAAAGACTGTAGCTATCATATGAACATGTGTGTGCTATTTTATAACTTGTGGAAAAGAGCTTCAGCTCTTATTCCCCCAATATTCACTATGTGCATGCATACTTACCAGCTGGAATTGATGTTTGGTGTGGAGCAGACAACACCTTCTCTGCTATCTGTACAGCAAGCTTGTACAGCAGAAAAATGTTTAGTGGGATGCCCCAGCACAAATACTGCAGATCTGGGTGCAATAACCGAGCAAGATCTTCCCAGCAGCTGCTGTTGGCCACAGAATAAGGAAACGGGAGCCTAGCATTTCTGCTTTCAGCAACCTCTTACAAAACCATTGGGTGGACAAAAAAAAAAAAAAATCCTGGAGCTGTAAAATGCAGGAGCATGGAAGGACAGGTTAGAAGAAAGATGGTTATTGCAGTGAGGCTCACTGGTGGTTACTGGTGAGACTGAGACAGTCACCTGGGAGGAAGAAATGTGAATAGCAGAGCAAAGACGATAGTGGAGTAGATACAGAGGAAGGAAATACAGGCAGGTGGTAAGAAACAAAAGAAGAGGGAAAACAGATTGGGATTGTCTGAACAAGATTTCTCAAGGATTATAGGTAAAATGAAATGTACAAAGCCTCACTTTGTTGACCTGAGACTCATCAGTGTATGCCCTACTTATGAAGTCTTCTTTTGCCTTTTTAATTACTGCAGGAGAAAGTTATTTTGATATTTATATGTGAGCTGAAAACAGAAGAAACATTTCTGAGGGTGGGATAGTCATGCCTGAAGCGCTTTAGGAACTTAATTTTTAATTTCATTCCAAGTCATCACGCATTCATTTAAAATAAGCTATTTCTCATGGAAGAACATCCTGCAAAAGAAATAATATCAGAAGTCCTAAAGCCAAACAGCTTTAATTTAGCAAAAACATCAATAGAAATAAATACTAATGTAAAATTCTTTAAAGGAAATGTGACAATGTTAACTTTAGTGAACATTGCTCTGACAATAGGAAAATATCTCCAAACTTCAGGTTTCATATTTTAAAAAAATCATTCAAATTTAAATGTGAAATGTGCTGGTGTCATTAATTCCACCTTAGAAACAAAGAAAAGAATCTCAAACCTATAGATGAACCCATAGAAAGAGGATCTATGAAGAATTTTCTAGATTTTATCTTCAAGGTTTTGATTGTCAGATTAATTAGAGAAACAGTAAGAATTCAGTAATGATATAATGGCTTACATGAAATTTTTTCAGCATCCAGTTTTCCTTTCCCTCTCTAGGATGGTTGGTTTTCTGATGTTTTTAGATTTTCCTTTTGCCTTTACTTTTGCTTTTGATACAAATTCTGATAAGCATATGAAGTTAAAGGGATGGGGTTTTCTTTGTTTTAGGATCCTACCCAAAGATTTCAAAGAAAGACATATTAAACATTTATGGAGTCCTTTAAGTCCAGGGTGATTGATACATTTCATTCAGAGACTGTAACAAAAACTTACCATCAGGGAGAACATTTTGAGTCTGACTTTTTTTTTTTTTTTTTTTCCCTGAGATATTGAGATCTCTGATGAACTCATAAATTCGCCTGACTCCCTCTGTCTGCAGAGTTGGACCATGGTTTATTTTATACATTATAGCACAGGCCTTGATCCCATCAAAGACCCATAAAATGAATAACAAAATCTCCCTGCCAATAAAGGGCTTTGAATAGTCCTTTCTCCTGAGACTGCTGAAACAGATTCTAAAAAAAATGAACTGAAGATTTTATCTACAAAGCGCCTTTGGCGTGCATTACTGAGATGAATTTTGCAATGGTGAACATTTAGGGACTTTGCCAATGAGGAGACTCCACACTGTAACACACATGCAGGTGCCACAGAAATGGATTTGCAGACTTAGCTAGGATATGCTTAGACTTATCAATAAGAAATGAGAAAAAAAGAATGTACATATGAATGTAAGAGTAACCTTACTGATCACATTGAATATAAAAACAAAATTAAAATGAGCTATAAAAATAGCTCATCACAGCTCACCAAGTATTCTGTCTCTGACAGTGATACCAGATACCAGACTGATATTTCAAAACTTTCTAAGGGAGTGATACATGTAATGGAAACAATAATCTTCCCTTGGAAAGAAGGGCAGTATTGTCTATGTTTAATCAACATGAACGTAAAATCCTTTGATCAAGTACTGACTATACTAAAAGAAGAATGTCTTAGCCATTGATGTTATCTGATTAATCATGAACAATTGTTCTCCTTGGAAAACTGGCAAGAGGAGAACTGTCCAACTTGTTCATAGGTGACCATATATGGACAAAAAGAGTAAGGGGAGCACTCCCTAGACGATCACCAAGGATCGCATAAGACTCCCAAGCAATCCCACACAAGTGGAGACATCTAGGTGTGTAGCCAAAAGGGGATGTAGTATCACGATTGCTTAACTTTATGAATTTGTAGGTAGATGGTGTTTCTTCTGTATTAGATAGGCTGGGTACATGGTGACTCAATGTATAAATATGGTGAAGAAACTTGCATTATGATGTTCGATTTGTGGAAATTTCCACAGGCACCTGGGCTTGAATGAAAAGCAGTATCTCTTCTGAGTGTGTGGGAATTGGCTCACTGCACACCAGGAAATGAATCTGCTTTTCGGACAACAACAGTAGCCTGTAAATGTCCCTTTAGAGGAAAACAAATTCAAGTCGCAAATACAAAAGACTTTGCCCGTTCTCAGCAGGAGAAAGTTTAGGGTTTACTGAGAGAGATGATATCACATATTTGAAACATCAGCCATGTATTTTTTCAAATATGTTTCAGTTGTAGATGTACTGCAGCAAGCTCCCTTCCTGTCTCTCGTCGCGGGGTTGTCTAGCTGTGCTGCAGTTTGAAGAATTGTCTTAGTTTCAACGGGGACAAAAGTTGTTTTTTCTCATAGTGTCTGGTATGATGGTTTTAGGAGAAGAACAATACTGATAATGAGGATGTTTTTAGTTGTTGTTGGAGCGCACTGTACAGAGCCAAGGACGTTTTATTTCCTCGGCTTCTCATACTGCCCTGCCAACAAGCAGTTGAGTAGGCACAAGGAACCTGAAGGAGACAGAACCAGGACAGATGATCTGAACTGGCCAAAGATATTCCATACCATCCAACATCATGTGAACTATAAAACTGAGGGGATTTAGCTGGGGACTGCTCAGGGACTGGGTGGGCATCAGTCAGTGGGTGGTGAGCCGTTGCTTTGTGCATCACTTGTTTTGTATATAGTTATCATTAGTGTTATTTTTTACTTTATTTCCCTTCCTTTTGTGTCTTAGTAAATAGTTTTTATCTCAACCCACGAGTTCTACTTTTTTCACAATTCTCTCCCCCATCCCAGCTGGGAAGAGGGAGAGTACACAAAGGACTGTGTGGTGTTCAGCTGCTGCCAGGTTACATCACAACAATAATGATATACGGAAACAAGCAAAACAGGCTTAGAACATGTTTTAACTCAAAACTCTGTTTATTGGGACTCACAGATAGGGCATTATCCTAATCTTCTAAGTGTAAAGTGACCTTGCACATCAATCAAAATTCCTAAGAGAAAGAGCACCAACTTGGTTTACAGGAACTTTAGAAGCTTCTTATTCTCTGTCTACTTGCAGAGATAGTTATTTTCTGCCCTCATCACATATTTAGCAGCTACTAATCTCAAAACACCTGCCAGATCAGCACTGTCTTGTGAATTTTGCTGGAATTTTGCTGATGAGCCAGACATCAGGATTTCCCTTAACATAGACAGTGAGAAAAAGGGAATCATTATCTTAATCTCTAATCCAAAAGCTCTTCTAACCTAAAGTAGATTAGATGATTTAGATGACTATGTTCTGCATTTGACTATTTCTCTCCCTTAGCTAAAGCGAGAAGTGCTAGTATCTAACACTGAAGATTTCTAGTTATGGATGCCCCCAGTAGAGTGTAGTATAGAAGAATGATCTGTCTTATTATCTATGTTTATTTTCTAAAAAATTAAAAATTAAAAAATAAATAAAGCTAATGAAAAGAATGTGACTTACTGTCTTTTTCTGTCAGTGACCTCCCATTGTTTCAAAGCTTTTTGTATTTCTGGTTTGGTGAGAAATTCCATATTCCCATAGTTGTATGCACACATACACACAGACCTGAATGTACATAAAAATTATTTATGGCAAAACTCATCAGTACTCAATTTTATTTATTTATTTACTTATTTATTTATTTATTTTACAACTGTAAGTGTATGCTGAGAATGGAGGAAGAGAGAATATTTCCTCTTAGACAAAAATAATTTTGATTTAGTGATTTCAACATTGCATGCTGCTAATTATTTATTATATTTTTTTAACATGGAGAGGAGAGTATATTTGCCATAGGATTACTTTAGGCTTATTTTCTTCCCTGGAGAAAATTGTGCAGCAGAACATGTGTTCGTAGGATACTAATCTTCTCTAAGTATTAGTAATTAATTGACTGTCTTTCACTTGTTGTATCTTAATTGAGGATGCTAGATAATTACAGTCAAGAACATAGTGAACAATACTGCAAGTTATGATAAAATTGTCAGAGCTTTCCAACTTCCTAAGTCAAAGCCCAAGTCAATCTGAAGAGAAGCAGATGTCAGGGAAGATTTTCTTCCACAGCATGAGACGTTCCAGGCTCCATCATTGTTTGGCTTATGCTTATCTCTCAAATCTCCTTTACCATGTTTGATATTTGGTTGTTTGAAAATCACTGCACCATTTGGTGCCACCCTTTAATGAGTGACTTTTTTCAAATGACACATTATACAAACTATAACTTCACTATGACACATCCTTTGTCCTGCAAGACAAACAGCTAAAATGTAATGATGCAGTTTTACTTCCAAAGCTTATTTATTGTTCTAGGCTATTAAAAGTTTTTTTTCCATAAGCAGAATCAGATAATTAGATATGTTCACTTTTCAGAGACAACTCATAAAATTAAAAGGGCTAAATGTTTGAATAATTCAAAACTTTTCAGCCACAACTTTTACAATCCTGAGCCAAAATTCATTGAAGTAAATCAGCATTGATCAAATTTATCTCCAAGACAGATAGGGAATGTATGGAAGGAGCAGAGCAAAAAAAAAGAAGTACTTTAATGTTCTTATAAATACCGTGGAAGAAGAACTGTTGGAAATATTGATTTGCAATAATTAAATATGTAACTAACTGGAAGGAAAAAAAAAGTAATTTCCTTATGAAGGTTTAATTTAGAAGAGAATAAGATGTTTGATCCTGTTAATAGACTCTTTAACATTATGAAGTATATCATACAGTAGGTATTCTTAAGTCAATAAAACTGTTAAAAGGAAAAATGTAGACAGAACAGGGAAGAAATAAGCATGAAAGATTTTCCATCATAAAGATTCATGACTGTGCATAAATGAGGACATGTTTATCATGAACACTGTACGCACATCTGGATTGCTCTACAGGAACTGCTTTTGTTACTGGATTTTAATTATTTGGCTTTAAATCCTCTATTGCTACAGCTTCAGCATACACTGCAGACACACCCAAAGAAGTGCCCTTATTTGATCTTTAATTTTCCTGGTGAAATTTTAACTGGCACAAGCTCTTACTCTCAGAGCTTTTCGTAACTGGACAAACAGTGGCAGTGGACTCATTAGGATCACAACATATGGTCAGATCCAGACAATAAGCCACAAAACACTCATGGGTGTCCCTGAAAGCTAAACTGAGAGACTGGATTACAGTTGCTAGATCATGTGCAGTACTGGATGAATTTTTATTTAAAGATGAACCGATATATGTGTCAACAATATTAACCAGATACGTTTTTCTGATTTTTCAGGAAATAAGCCCACTACCATATTGTTCACTCTTACAAATAACACTCCAAGCTGGCATGCTACTTGGACATCTAGCTCACAAAGAGTTTTCAGAACCCACTTAGTAACAGAGCTACTGTCATGAAGGAATGCCTTTTTTGTTTTTCTAACCCTCAGAATATCCTCACAAAGTATTTTTTTTCAAAAGTTGTGTTCAAGGGAAAATGAAGAGGGAATTATAATACTCTTTTCTTATCCAAGTCTTTTATTCACATTCCGTTTCACAAAAGTATTTCATTTGACTTCTGAAATCGATGTCACAATTTGTCACAATTTCTGAAATCATCTGTAGATGATTCTGCCATTATACAGCTACAGGTTTCGTCTTAAGTAACAGGTCTTTCCAAAACAGCACAGATCATCCTAAAATTATATTTAGTAGAATTTGTTTCATTTTATGACACAAAAAGGGAATTTAACTTCTAGGATTGTCAGGTTTTTTCTTATCTGGGTTTTGCTTCTAGAGCTTCTGAGAAAATGAAAACAGCATGAAAGCATTAAAAAAAAAAAAAAAAAGACATCCATTTTGCTAATAAAGTAAACATAGAATCACAGAATGCCCTGGGTTGGAAGGGACTCCAAGGATTACCAAGTTCCAAACCACCTGCCACAGGCAGAGCCACCAACCTTCAGATCTGGTAGTAGATCAGGTTGCCCAGGGCCCCATCCAACCTGGCCTTGAATACCTCCAGGGACGGGGCATCCACAGCCTTTCTGGGCAGCCTGTGGCAGCACCTCACCACTCTCTCAGTAAAGAACTTCCACCTGATGTCCAATCCAAACCTTCCCTCCTTCAGCTTAAAACCATTCCCCCTTGTCCTTCTAATTCAATGAAATG
>WBMW01001963.1:0-20480 GCA_013396635.1 Penelope pileata
GCGCGCGGGGTCACGGTTTGGGGACAGTGTCGTTGTTTAGAAGTGCTTTAAGCTCTGGCTCCTTATTTGGCTTCGTCTGGTCATGGTATCGAAAGTGGGAAAGCCATTTCCTCATATCGTTTTGGTAACTGGAAAGCATGCTTTACTTATTTAGGACTCAGGAATTTTGGTTGTTGTAGGTCCACTGCCAGATACTCATCCTACGCTTCATTTTCTTTCAGTCACGTACCTGCAAAAATGTGGCTAAACGTTGCATTTCCATATTTCTTTACATATGGTAGTCTATTCTAGGAACTAATGACTTTATGCTCCTGTTCTCTCTTGCAGACGTTCAAGTTCTTTGGGACAGCTCTGGGCTCCTTTGGTGGTTCTTCAGGAGTCTTCTTCACTACCATCATTTTCATCACCGGGTTGTTGTCATGGGTGCTACCTGCTACCTCACTGTGGTCGCCACGGAGCAGTCTTCCTTCCTTTGTCTCTTACATTGGCTTGGTCAGCATTTCTTTGTCCAACTTCAACAACTTCATTCTCTTCAGGAATCTTCTGTTGCTATGGCAGGCAGGTATGGCCACACTGGAGAGATTCATTTGCTCCTGGATATGCACACACACGGTGTCGCTAGTGCTAACCCGTCCCCACAGTATTCCTCAATCATATTTTTATGTTTTACTGTTTTTGATCTGGTATCCTGTGTAGTTTCGTGCTGCTGTTCTCATATCTTCTTCATTATTACGTATTTCAAAATTTATTTTTATATGCGTATGTCTCCTTTTTTGCTCAGTATTTCCAATCACATTTTTATCCTGAATTTAGCTGTGCTTTTTTAATTAAGTTTGCATCTCTGTACTACGTCAGGTGTGGAAAGGCACTGCTGAGGCACTGATGTTAATTAGAGCACTGAATGATCTCCAGGCCCGTGTGAAGCTTAAAAGAGCAGGTGCTGGGTTCCACGTCTGTGAGCAAGCAGTCCTGGCTGTACGTATAGACTGGGAGAGGAGGTGCTGGAGAGCAGCCACACTGAGGTGGATTCAGGGATGTTGGTTGGCAGCAAGTTGATGACGGATCGCTGTGTGCCCGTGCAGGCAGGGAGGTGTTCCTTGTCCTGGCAGGCAGTGTCTCTCCTGCTCTGCACCGTGGTGGTGCGGCCTCGCCTCAAGTTCTCTGTGTGGTTTTAGGTGGCACAGTACAAAAAGGACAAAAAACTACTAGGGAGTTTCTGTAAGAGGGTACGTATATGGCGAAGGGTCTCTATTAGGACCACTGAGGTCCTGTGGTTTGTGTGGTCCAGAGGAGGCTGAGGGGAGGCTCCACGGCATCTGCAGCCCCTTACAGGGAATGGAGTGGCAGCGCTGAGCTCTGCTCTGGGGACAGCAACAAGGCCCGAGGGAACGGCATGGAGCTGTCAGGGGAGAGTCAGGCTGGATATCAGGAAAAGCTTCTTTACTGAGAAGCTGGTTGGGCACTGGAACCCCAGGGCCATGGTCATGGCTCCGAGCTGCCAGAGTTCAAGAAGCGTGGGCAACCCTCTCAGTCACACGGTCTGATTTTTGGGATTTGAACTCCATGATCGTTGTGGTGCCTTCCACCTCAGGACATTCTATGCCCGCAGTTCTGTGGCCGATGCTCTGTAACAGACGGCCGCTTTCCTCTCCTCCTCCTTCACGAGGGCAAATCCCATCAGCAGCTGCACTAAACCACCCACGCTAATCTTGTTCTGTGGGCTTTGTCAGCTGCCTTGCTGGGGCTGGGAGGGACACCCTGGTCCCCAAAGAATGTGGAGGGCCTGTCAGTGTTGGGCAGCAGGCGCTGGGGGGGCTGCCTGTCTGTCACAGCCCTCTCAGAAATGTGTGTTGAGGGGGGGGGAAGGCAGGGCTGAGCCAGCTTTGTCCTGGGTTAATTTTAGCCCAAGGAGATAAGAGAGGGAGGCGTGTGCCAGGGCTTAAGGGTCCCACAGCCATGGCACGAGGCAGGGCCTGGGGTGCCTGCAGCCTGGCTGTGCCCAGCAGCGGGGTGGGCTGGGCCCGAGCGGGTGCAGAGTGCCTGCGGGTGTGGCTGCTCTTGGGACAGGCTGTGCCTGGGGGCAGAACTGGTGTGAAACTGCACGAGGGGGTCCCCTCCTTTGCGGGTGCCTGGGTGGGGTGTGCTGTGTGGGGCTGTAGGTGCAGCGGGTCCGCCTGGGGGGCTACACCTGACCGCGGGTTACACGCGGGGCTCAGCGCTGCGTTCCCGAGGAGCGGCCGCTCGGGGTGTGCTCAGCACGGGTGACCGCCATCCGCGCCGCGGGGACACGAGGGCCGCACCGGAGGCCNGTGCGGACGAGGAGGAGCGGAGCTGCCTGACCGCCAGCGCGGGCGCGGAGCTGAGCGCGAAGCTGGCCCGGCGGCACGACATCAACGAGGGCGCGGCGCAGCCCCGGCTGGCGGCCGTCTTCAACCCCTACACCGAGTTCAAGGAGTTCAGCCGGCGGCAGATCAAGGACATGGAGCGCATGTTCCGTCTGTGAGTGGCCGAGCGCGGGGCGGGAGCGGGGGGGGCCTTGCACCGCTCCCGGCGGTGCCTGCCCTGGGGCTGCCGCCGCCCCCCGCCCGGGATGGCGGCCCTGGGCCGGACCGGTGCCCTGGGCTGTGCTGGCGGCCTCGGGCCGTGCCAGCTGCCTGCAGCGTGGACCCTCTCCGCGTTTTTCCCGGGGGTGTTGTGGACATCTGGCTGAGGGCTGTGTGCTCTTGGCAGCGCCTTTGCATTTCTGCACGTTTTTGTGGCTCTGCTGGAGAAGGGGCGGTGGGATCAGCACTGGGCTCCTGGTGGGGAGGAGGAAGCGTAGGGAGGGCAATGGGCTCTGTTATGCTGCTTTTCCAGTGTTTGGTGTGCTGGGTGCTGGCACCCATAAGTGGTGGTTTCTGGAGAAACTCCACAGGACGGGGAGAAGTGCATCCTCTGAGTCGCTGCGTGGGCTGTGTCCCGTGCAGTTCTGCATGGCTGCGTGCTGGTGGTGATGGTCGGTGCCTCCCAGGTCCCGCAGCCCTCCTGGCTGACTTTTGCTCGGTCGCCTCCTTATTCCCCTGCATGTTTGGAGGGGTCAGGAGGGGATGGCCACCTCAGGTCCATGTCCCCAGGCCTTGCAGTTGTGCTGGGTGTCCGCCTTCAGCAGCCGAGCTCCTGTGTGTCCCCTGCAGCTCTGCTTGGCAGCATTGCAGCTCCCTCCCCGCTCCTGTTTGCTAGGCTTTGTGTTCCCTCCCATGTGCTGAAATGAGGCTCGGATGCAGCTTCCTCTTCTTCCCCTGCTCTGGGGCCTGGGATGGAGTTCCCCTCCTGGCAGGACGGTTGGCACTGAAGTCGAGCAATGTGGAGAGCTCTTTGTGTAAGCAGAAAGGCTCAGCCCTCACCAGTGCCCTGTGCTCCACGAGCCCCATCCTGGCTCCTGCAGTTGGGCTGTGCCTTTGTTGCCTGTGCTCAGGTTTCCTTTTGGTGCCCCAGATCCCTGTGCTCCTGGGGACCAACATCCCAGCCCTGAGGAGAAGGGCAGGGCTGGGGGTGAAGCTGCCCTCCAGCAGGAGGAAGTCAGGCCATGGAGGGGCCATATGGGCCCTCAGCATGAGGTGCACAGAGCTGCTTCAGCTTATAGAGATACCTGCAGCCGGGTTGCTAACTCGTTAGGTCCTCCTGCCTGAAAGCTACCTTGAGCATCCTGGAGGCAGGGACCATCGCAAAGAGACAGAGTTTGCTTGAATGCTTCCAGCTCCCGGCTCTGCAGGGTGTTGCTGCGGGAGACCTGGCTGTGTGCTTTTGGTGAGGCGTTTTTCTGAGTGTGCCGGGGCTCTTTGTTGTGCAGGCTGCTTTGGTCGGCAGCTGGGCATGGGGAGGGAAGTGTCTGGGCAAGGTTTTTGCTCTGCTTGCTTCTGTGCCGTCTGACAGGTGATAGAGGGGGACCCTGCTGTAAGGAGGGCTGAGATGTGGGGCTGCCAGGGTGGGAGGATGAACCATCCCGCTGCAGTGCCTGCGGCCCAGAAGCTGAGGGTGAGAGCGTAGAGTGGGCAGTGGCACTGACTCAGAAGGGAAAAGGAAAGGAACAGTGGTGCTTGGGGAAATAAAAAGTGGAAGAGCTGAATTGCAGCTGAATTTCTAGACAATGAGCTCATTAAATGCAGGCCTTACAAGTGGGAAACCTAGGCTTTGCAGTTGAATGCTAATCAGCTGTTCAATGTAGCTGGGAAACATTGTGTGCCCTGTGAGGACCCTTGCAGCTGAGTGCTGGCTGGCTGTGCCAGAACAGGATGGAGCTGGGCTGCCTGTCCCACCGACCCCGGGGTGGTGGGCGTCATCCCTGAGGGCAGGAGGACGGAAACCCCCATCCCGGTGTTGGCTCTGTTAGAGGCAGCTGGAGTTGGCTGCAGAGGATCTGGTCTTTGCTCCATCTGGTCCCAGCGACCTGTTTAAGTATTGGCCCAACACCACGTGCTCCAAAGGAGAGGAAATGTCCCCCTTAATTCCTGCTAGTCAGAGCTTGAGTTAATGTGATTAAGGGCTTTATTCTTTGTATGGCTTATTGGCCCTGGTGACTACAACCCAGGATCTGTCGTCTTAATGTTAGAAAATAAGCATTTGACAGACAGCGATGTTGTCTTGTTGCTGGTGAACCTCCCATCTCTGGGGTCTGGGAGCCCCTGTGCGAGGCTTTGGTCGTCCTGCCCTCCTGCTGAAGCCTCGCATCCCTGTTCTGCTGTGCTCTGGGGGTGTGCCAGGTGTCCACCGGGGTGCTGGGGCTGTGCTACCGCAGGGCCCACAGCTGCTGAGTGTAGATGGGCCTCAGGTGGCAGCGGGGGCTCCTGGGGTGGGCTTTTTTTGGCAGAGGGATCAGGAAGTCTGCAGCTCAGGCTAATTATAATGTGACCTAATTAGCTGCCTGTTCTGACAGTGCATGATGATGGAGGTAACCACAATAACCTCTCTCCCCAAAGTCTTGCAAGCAAACTCTTGGGAGCTCCGGAGTCCTGCAGCTCACCTTGCTGTGATCTCATGCAGGTACAGGCGGCTTGAGGGCAAGTGTGTGTGTGTGTGTGAACCAGGCTGTGCCTGGGCTGGGTGACCTTTCTGAAGTATGTAGTGGGGGAGGAAAGCAGCCACCAGATTAGTCGGCGGGGTGGGAGGAAGTGCAGAAATTCCAGCACTGTTTTTGCGTTTAGGGAATTTCATGCGTTGCCCACTCATTTCATGACTGCCTCGTGCCTGTCCAGTGGGAAAGGCTGTGGTGTCCCCTCGCCCTCCTGAAGCAGCCTGGGAGGCCCAGGCTGGGTGCAGCAGAGCTGTGCCGCACGCCCTTGCTGGCTGCGGGGTGGCTGCGACCGGCTGTCCCTGACCCACCACCAGCTGTGTCTGGAGCTCCGGTGGTCAGGGAGGTAATCCTGGTGGGGACTCAGCTGCTCAGGGCCAAGTCTGGGAGACTTTCATCTTGTCCTCACGTCCCTTCAAGAGTGGAGCGCAGCAGGGGAGTTGAAGTCCTTGGTGGTGGTGGGAGCCTGCTCCTGCTGCTGATACGGAGGAGCTGTCAGAGCTCGTGATACAGTGGTAGACAATGCTCAGAGGAAATAAAGTACTACATAGAAAGGGTTTTGAAACACTGAAGAAGAGATTATTTCCACTTCAGCACCATTACTCTGATTTGTTTCAGAGCCTGTATTAGGCCACTGCAACGTGCAGGACTCGTAGATCAAAGTGCAGTTGCCCGTGGTGTGTGCAGCCGGCTCGGGTGCAGTGGCTGCATACAGGAAGGGCAGGTTTTCTTTCCAGTCTTTCTCAAGAAGTGTGAATGTTCAGAAATTGCTCTTTGATCCTCCAGCACTTGGCATTTCTCATTCAACTACCCTTTATTTTTCCTTGTTTTTTTGTCAGGCAGCTGGCGAGGTGACTGCCAAGTCAGTCCTGTAATGCAGTCCTCAGCTTTTCCCTTTCTTCCCTTCGCAGTCCTTTTATCTTCTGTGGTGTCAGCCTCCAGCTGCGCTGCATAACCCCGCTGTAATGATTGCACTAGCATAGTAATTGCGCATAACACACTTCTTGCTCTCCAGCAAACCTTTTTGGCAAGTCCTGCCTCTCTCCTTCCTTGCCCCCTATTTCTGCTGCTGCTTTCCTCCCCCCCGTGTGCCGGCAGCGGGACGCGTGCTGCAGCCTGGGTGGAAGCAAGCCTGCCTGGGAATCTGGGCGCATCCTTGTTGCAGCAGATTTTGGCAGCAGCTCAGTGTCTCATCTGCTGCCAGGATTGTTGCTGTGGCTGTGCTGCGAAGCTGTACTGAGTCGGCCACGGTGCTTGTAGCTGTGTGCGACTTGCTGTTGCAAGAAGGGACCCACCATGGCCCTGGTGCTGGCATGCTGCTGGAGTTGCTCTGTTTTCCCTGTGCTGGAGCTGTGAGATATCTTTGCCCGTCAGCATGAGAGCCCCACTGTAATGCGTGTCACCAGGGTGAACCTTGGCTGGCAGCCCAGGGAGCTTTGAGCCCAAAGGGAGCAAAGCTGTGGTGTCACAGCAGGACAGCAGGTGACAGCGGGGCTGGGAAGGGAGCTGGGCGCTGCGTGTTCCTGCTGCATCTCCTGGAGTACAGGACAGGGCGGCTGCCAGGGTGCTGGGATGCATTTAGGGGCCGAACCTGCTCTGGTGCCCTCCTCCAGCTCTGCTCGCTCCCTGTGTGGTGGGCATCACCACCCCGAGGGGTGGACCCTGCGTGGCATCCATCAGCCTGCATGAACGGGGCTCCTGTGCTGGAGTGCAACGAGAGGGAGCTGTACCGGGGCCTGGCTGGAGCCCAGGGCACTGAAGGGAAGTTCCCAAAAGTGGGATTTCAGGCAGGGCTGAGAAGTGCAGGGACAGATGCTCCCCAGCTTCAGCCAGCCAACAACTGTGCCTTGCCCTGTTGCACCGAGTGTCTGCTCCCGCAGGGTGTGACGGGGAATGAATTACGCCTTCTCTCATGCCCTATAAATATGCCTCTCCCTAAATAGTCCGGCTGTGCAGCTGTGTGGCAGTCGTGTGGCTGTGCTGAGGTCCTAAAATACTTGGGCTGCTCTGGGAGGAGTGGGGGTGGGCAGGAAATGCAGCAGTTCGCAGGGTGCTGTGCTGCTCCACGGGTGGCACCGAGCATCTGGGAACCGCGGTGTCCCCTGTCCCCAGCCGTGAGTCGCCCTGCTTCGGGGAGGGGCTGCCAGCTGAGCTCCCGTCCCTCTCCAGCAGCCCGTCCTGTGTTGGAGAAGCGCTGCCCCAGGGGCCCTGTGCACTGAACACCTATTGTGTGGTTGGTGCAGCGTGCCGCTCCGCCGCCTGCTCCTCACAATCCGGGCTTTGTGCTGCCTCTGCAGGACGGTGCAGCCCTGAAGCTGTGCCCTGCAGCGCAGCACCCAGCGGGGCGGGTTCACCCTCCTGGCTGGTGGCTGCCCTGCAGGCTCCGTGCTGCAGTGGAGGCAGGCACTGGGGCCCCGTGTTTGCCTGCAGGTAGTGTCTGCAGCACGAGGGTGAGATGAGCATGGTGGGTGTGGGCTGCGCACCTGCCCTCCTTCTGGCCTCTTCTCTGGGTGGCAGCCCTTGTTGGAGGACTCAGTGTAGCCCTGCTCCCACAGCCAGCCAGAAAGCAGCATTAGCTTGGAAGCATCAAAAAAAAAAAAACCCAAACCAAATCCCATGTGCCTCCCTGCCCTGATGCACTGTGGTGCTTTATCTGATCAAAGGCGCTGCCTTACTCCAGAGGAACAGCTCCGCACCCTTTCTCCCAAACTTACAGGAAAAGCAATTTGACATTTAAATATGGGCGAGATTGTACTTCGTGCAGTTCTGTGAGGCCCTCCAGGTGCCGCTCGGAGCTGGGCTCGGTTGTGCTGCTTTACACGTACCTTAATTGACGAATGCCTCCCCGAGATGTGCTGCTGTTTTCCCTTTCCTGACCTGTCGGTGCTGTGACCTGGTTTCTGCTCCAGCAGAGGTTCCTCTCTCTCCTGGCTGCCCACACAGCTGTCCCACCTGGTGCTCTTAGACTTGCTGGGTGCAGGTGTGCATGTAGGTTGGTGGTGGGGTCTGCAGGCCAGCCTGCTGCTGTCACCTGCAGTCCTGTGGGCCTGATGCATTTGGCTTCTTGGAACTTGGAAACAGGGAGGCAGTCTGGGGAGCAGCACCCGGGCAGGGGTGGCAGGGGCAGTGCTGTTGACTGCAGCCTTGTGCTGCCCACGCCTGTGAGGGGCTCAGTGCCAGCAGCGTTGTTCATTCCTTCCCCACAGCTTCCTCTGTGGCTGTGAGGTTTCTCAGCTGGAAAGGGCTTTCTTCCAGGGTAACCGCAATTGTGCAGGTCTTGCTCTGAGATGACTCCAGCTGTCATTCTTTGGAAGAGAGCTAACAGCAAATGAACGATGGGTGGAAGGACTTTATCAGCTTCTGCCAGAGGGGTTTTCTCTCTGAACAGCTAAAAGAAAGGCTGTAACTCTATGGAGATGGCGAGGAGTGAGGCTGGGGGGCAGCAGCAGGCCCTGCCCTGTCCTCTGGTGTGAGCCCTGGCTCCGTGCTGGACCCCCGTGGCTGATGCTGGTCCTGGCTCGCTTTCTGCTTTGGGAATGAATCTCAAAGCTGGCTGTGCTGGCGCCTTTCACTCTGAGTGAGTGCAGGATGTTTCAGGGCCAGGATGGGGGAGGACTATTGGACTGTCTGATAGCAGAGCTCATCCCTTGAGCCTTTGGACTTTGAAACCCTATAATGACCCTCGTGGATACGAAGTGCTGGCTGCTGAATGTGCTGAGCATTTCACTCCTGTGGCAGAGGATGTCACAGGAGGAACTGGTGCACAGTCTCAGTCTGAGCGCTGCAGGTTGCTGCCTCCTTCCCTGTCCATGCTCTCTCCTCCTGCAAGGAGTCCTTGCAGTCTTTTGTGCTCTCGGAAGCACAACTGTACTCCAGCCTTGCTCCTAGACCCATTCTGAGATGGGTGTAGATTTTTTTTTTTTATTATTATTTTTTTCTCCTGAGATGGCTGTCTTGCAGCCGTCAGGCACCAGCCAGGGTTACAGGAGGGTGCTGCACTCCCCCCAGCCTGCCTTTGTGCTCTGCCTCAGGGCACTGAATCAACAGCTGCCCCGAAGCAGAGCGCTTATGTAGTACAAAAGCATTTCAGACAGGAGAGATCTTAACAGCCAGGCGGGTGTGTTTTGCTTACAAAGAAAGATATGGCCTTTTTCAGTGGGAAGGTTCTGGTTGGTCTGTGCTCCCTGTTTCTCCTCTAAATGAGCTCCAGACCTGGCAGCAGCTCACTCTGGCATGCCTTTGTCCCTCCATGCTGGTGCACAGCATAAGCTGTGTGCACGTAACCTTTGTGCTGGACACGCAAGTGGGTGAGATGGAAATCCCACCAAAGATAAGCTGAGTTCCTCTTCTTTCTGCGTGGGGTAGTTTGGCCTGAGCTCCTGAGCACTTCCCTCTCTGAAGAGACAGCTCTGAAAGCTGCCTACCACTTCCCTGAGCTTAATATAATCTGTCTTGTATAGCTTCCCTCTGCTGAGCTTTGAACCACTCTGTTTTTTCCATTTGCCCAGTTCCTCTTTTGGGAGGATGCTCCTGGATATGGGGAATGATGTCAACACCCTTTCCCCGTTGTACCCCACAGGTATGACTCTGGACGGGATGGATACATTGACCTGATGGAGCTGAAGCTGATGATGGAAAAGCTGGGAGCCCCTCAGACCCACCTGGGCCTGAAGAACATGATCAAAGAGGTGGATGAAGACTTCGATGGGAAGCTCAGCTTCCGTGAGGTAAGAGTGGCTGTGGGTGCAGCTCGGGGTGTGGTTATGGGGCAGAAGGGAGGAGGCAGCCAGGCCCTGTTCTCTGACTGAAGGTAGCCCCATCCCTTCCATGTGCCTCCTGCTCTGGGATGTGGTGGAGCAGCAGGTGAGCAGGGGCAGATCAATGTCCAGAGCGCTGTCAACACCCGTCTCCATGTGGCAGCAATGGCACCTGGTGCTGAAGCACTCCAACCTCCCTGCTTGCTTTGGGAGTGCATATAAACCCTGCTGCAGCTGCCCAGGAGTGCTGGCAGAGCTTCCTGTTGTAGCTGGGGGTGACACAGATTTGGCACATAGCTGCAGTCACAAGGTGTCATTGGGTTTCTGCAGTGCAGCAGCCCAGGTCTTATTCCTGGTGCAGGGGAAGGGCTCTGTCGGAGCAGCCACTTGCACAGTGTGCAGGCAGCTTTCCCCTTCCAGTTTATAGTGGGTCCCTCCCCTACAGCACACAGTGACCAGTCGTGGCCAGCTTCAGGAGAGTCTGTGTCCCTGCAGCAAGGAATCACCTGCGTGGTGCTGCAGTTCAGCACTTCATCCTGGCTCAGCAGAGACAGTCAGTGAACAGGGCTCTGTCACCACTCTGCTCTGGGAGGGTTGGGTATCAGCCATGTGATGGGGAGCTGAGAGTGCTGCCGGCAGGACAGGAGCTGCTGTGGGGTGAAGGAAGGGAGGGCACTTCAGCAGTGGCATGCATACAGTCAAGGGTACCCAGCCTTTATCTCAGTTATCACAACCTCCTGTTGCATCAGCTTCCATAAGAGCTTGATTGCTGCCTGAATCAGGGGTGTGCATAACACTGTGCCTTTGTACATTAACCAGCAGCTCCTCAGGCAGTTCAGCTGCTTGTATCCTGCAGCGGTTGAGGGCTGTGTGGCTGTCCTGCTGCTCCTGCCTCCGGGAGGTGTTGGAGATGGGCTCTGAGCAGCTAGGGATTCCCACTCCCTGGAGGGGCTGCGCTCTTGCCATGTCTCTTCTAGGGTGGGTATTTGATTGTGGGGGAGAGGTGCAGAGCTCTGCATAGTTCAGGATGTTGTTCTTTATTTTGAAAGTGCTGGTTTCTTGTGTGGGGAGAAGGAGGGTGTTTCTGTCCTCCTTCTAGAGCTGTGGGGAATAACTGTACGCTCCTGTTCCTCATGTACCCTTGCATTGTTCCCTCTCGCACACTGCTCCCACTGTTGCTCAGAAAAATGCTTTCAACCACAGTGAGAGCCTTTCTGCTTATGCTTGCAGAGCTCTAAGCTGGCAGCTCCTCTGTGCAGGGAAGGATACCTGTCCAGGCAGAGGTGAACTGGAGGTAGCAAAGAATCCAGTGGAGCAGGAAGAGTGCTGTGTCCTTGGCCCCAGGTCAGACTGGGGCAAGATAAGTACTGGAGGCAGCGCAGGCATACAGCTGCGATTGCCAAATCTGTGTGTGCTGGAGGAGCCCTCTCTGCTGCTGTGTGTGCTGTGCAGGCTCACCTTCAGCCTGGCTAAAGAGCTTCTGGGCTGTGTGATGTCCTGGCACCAGTGGTGCAGCACAAGTGGCAGTGTGGCTCCTCTTCTGCTGCCACCTGTTTGGAGCACAGCCCCCTGCATGGCCGCCTGTCAGCTGGCGTGGGCTGACTGCTGCCAGCTCTTGGCACATGGCAGGCAGCAGCTGCTGCTGTTGTTGCTTATCTCCAGATGCAAAAAGATGGACGAGCAAACACAAGTGTGAGTGGTACACAGACTGGAATGAGGGAATGTTACTGGCAGAGCTCTGGGAACAAATTACACAGCTTTGGCAGGTACTCAAATCTTCCAGTGGCAGGGAGGAGCAGGGTGGTGCTTGGGTTGTTGCAGAAGCCTGGGCAGAGGACTGGCAGGGAAGCAGCCTTCCTGGTTGGTGAAGTGGCCCAAACCAGTGCCCTGCCCCACTCCACTTCCTGCTGGTAGTGACCAGCCAACACCTGGATTGTGATCCAGCTGACTTGGACCACTGGTCTCCCTCGGAGAAGCCCTGCTTTAAATGCATGCCTGAACTCAGCAGGGTGCAACTCAAGTGCTGGAGGGCTCCTCTCTGCCTCTCCAGACAGTGTGACCTCACAAAGCTGCCTGAAGGTATGCTTTGTAAGGCCTAGCCAGAGCATTGCAAAGGACCTCTTTCGTTTGCAACAGGTCACCTTTTTGTTGTTGCTTCGAGTTCTCCCATCCCATGTAAGCTGTTGCCACCTGTACCAGTGAGCTTTGAGAGTCCATCAGTTGATCCACATTTAATTGCACAAGGCTCCCTCTGCAACATGAGCAAAGCAGCTTAGGCTTTAAAAGATCAGGTACAGCAGGGGGAGAAAAAACCTCAATGTTTGGTTTTGTTATTACTACAGGAAACCAGAGTTAATTGGTATAATAGTACATCTAATTCTAGCTGTTATCTACAACCTGCCTGTTATCTACAACCACCCACTGTCCCCCACACCCCCACCCCAGTGCTGACTCACGTCATGTTTGCTAGCAGGGTTTGTGCAAACCACAGCTCTGGGTGGCACTGCTTTTCTGGCAAAGCTGTTCCAAGCCACTGCTGCCAGTCAGTCCAGTACTGATACTGCTCTCTAAGTGAGGATTGATGCCTTAGCTGCAAATAACTGGTGAGGGTGAGCTGCAGGCAGCGTGCTGACATGAAGGATTGATCCTGAGCTCTGGTGGAAACCAGTATGATGCCCTACAGTCTGCACTGCTGAGTTCTCAAGGGCTGGAGCTATGCTGTGTTCACACCAACTGGTGGCTTGCTCCCTGGTTTTCTTTCTAGCTTGCTTTTCTTGGCTGCAGCAGCCCGTATTCCACTGGAGGATTGCTTCCCCGTCCCCTAGTTTCAAGATGATTCATGCATGAGTGACTGGGTGTTTCCAGTCCCTCCCCGGGCAACAGCTGTGCCAGACCTCAGGATTGTGCTGCTTCCGCTGCACTTGTCCAATGCCGGGAAGTGGGACTTGTAGGGTGGAGCAGAAACTTCGAGGAGGAACCATGACTAACAGCAGCGTGTGCAGCCTGGCTGCTGGCCCTCAGTGACCCCACACTCAGCGATGGTGGTAGAGGGAGGAACTAGCCCAGCCCTAGGGATCCGAGCAGTGAGAGGATGTCATGGGGAGGATTTGGTTTCTGTTCAGCAGAGCATCATTTAATTTATTGCATATTTTTGGAGGGGGATAAGGTCTCTCCCCAGGCATAGACTGCTTTCTGGCTGCTCTGTGCTGAGCACACAGAGGTTACGAGGCTGTTGCACGAAGCAAGGCCTGGTAACGCTGCCTCTGCGAGAGGGCAGCCAGTGTTGCCGTCATCTCCACACCCTTCCCCGTGGGAGTCTTCCTAGACTCTTGCATCTCTGTTGGTTTCTGTGAGCAGCTTGAAATAGAGTTGGGCTGGCCCAGAGCAGATGCTGGGGCTCTGCTGCCCTCCTCTGGGACAGCACAGGGGCTGTCTGGAGGAGGAAGCAAAGTCCTTAGGTGCCGGGGATGCCAAGTTTGCCTGTGCAGAAGGGTTTGACAGCAATCCTGTGTGGTGTTTGCATCTCTTTTCCCCGGACTGAAGTGCTGCAGCGGTGCATCATTGCTTGTACTCTTTTGGTGCTTGGGTGACCTGTCCCTGTCTCTGTCCCTTTGGTGCTGTACCAAGCAAGCACTGAGACACCAGCTGGTGTGCCCAAGAATAGCAGGGAGTTGGGGGAGTTTGGAAACCGGGTAGAAGGTGATGCAGAGATCTTTATTTTTAGCAGTCTGTTCTTGTCCTTTCTGTAAAAGGTGTGCTTTTCTGAATGGGGGTACAGCTAATTCTTTCTTCTGCTATTCATTTGCCAATTTGCACTCTGCTGTAGTGACTCCGGGTTTGTTAAGTGTCTTTAGTCCAGTGAAGGACAAACGTTTCAAAACAAGTTATTCTGTGGACGCTGGTACTTGTTTAAGTCATTTCAGGCCAGGGCCATGCCCTCGTGGTAGTCAGACCTCTGTCAGATGTATTAGAGAAGCTCTCCTGTGTGTTATTTAATGGGCACAACAGAAATACATGGGCATTGCTCATTACAGCTAAACCATTTGGGGTTCCCTGGAACACGCTGAGGCATAGCTCCAAGTACTGATTTAAGTAGTGCTTCCCATGTCCTAGACAAGGAACCAGTTGTAGTGACCATGTTTTGTTGTTCCTGTTGTGTTTGGCCTTAATTTTACTTTTCCTTCTTATGCTGTGTGGAGAGCAAGGCTTGGGGAGGACTGCAGGCAGGGTTCGTGGCAGCTGGGCAGTCCCCAGATTACTTTTTTTTTTTTAAGTGCACACTGTTGCACTGATATCCTCCCTAGCAGAATTGCACCAGCACCTCAATACAGGCAGACTGAGGTTCAGCTGTGGGACAGGGCAGTCTGTTGCCTTGATTTCGTTCTTGTGGGATGTGATGTGAGGCCCCAGAAACACTGCGGAATCTGCTGGGGGAAGCTGGATGCAGCATTAGGGTGTGAGGATGTAGAGGGCTGGCTCAGAACCCACCTGACAGTTGTGCCAGGCAGGTGGGGATGGCCTCCTTCCTCTTGCCATGTAGGAGCCCAGCAACTGTGCTTCATCATGGCTCTGTTCCACACAAAACCATTTTACTTAGATTTCTCTCTTTACTCCAACAGGGCTGTGTGATAGAGACACTGGAGCACACTTTGCCAATTACATAGAACTGGTTTTCTTTGCTCTGAAATGTAAATTGCTACCCACCCCGCAGGTGCTGTTTGCGTTTTAGTCACCTCAGTGAAGAACTTGAATGTTTCCTCTGTCCTCACAGTTCCTGCTGATTTTCCACAAAGCTGCAGCTGGGGAACTCGAGGAGGACAGCGGCCTGTTGACTCTTGCGAAGCTCTCTGAGATCGATGTCTCCATTGAGGGAGTCAAAGGAGCCAAGAACTTCTTTGAAGCTAAGGTACGGTGCAACAAAGACAAACCAGAAAAAACTGCACACAGACCCTAACTGTCCCTGAGATGCCAACCCTGCTTGCGTTTCAGTAGAAGATTCTGTCTATTTTCTCCCTAGCTAAAAGGATGTGCAATTTCATCTGACCCTAACCTCAGCCATTGCTCTTCCTTTGAAACTTTGTTATAATCTAGCTACAGCATGCTTCTGCAGATCAGCCAAAACTAAAATGGCTTCGTTTACTGTCTGTGCTGTGGGTCTTACTCTGGTAGAGCTGACGGGCCAGCTTGTGTCCCTGTGGCTGGGAGCTGTACGTGACGAGCTGGCTGACTGCTTCTAAAAGACAAAAGTGTCCTGGAAACTGGTGTCTGGAGACAGACTTTCTCACTTTTCAAAACCTTCCCTCGCCAGAGAACGCAGTTCCGTGGTGAATTGAGTGTTCTGGAGAATAGAATTTCAGACGTCTTTCTTTAGCAGTTCTTTGTAACCTTTGGAATCAAAATTATTCCACAGGGTCCCGGTGCTGGCAGAAAGAGCTTTACACAACTGGAAGCTGACAAAGCACCCTTTTTGAAAGCTCTCTTGGAGAGAGAATAATCCTGCTTGTTTACATAAGAAGTTTTGTCCTGAGAGTGTAGCACAGCTATTGCACAGCAGATGTACTGAGATGAAAGCCAGTAAAATAGCCAGCAAAAAAAAGGTCTCTTTGATCTGCAGATTATCTGTGGTGTAGTATGATGTTTTCAGATTTGGCTGTGATTCAGAACTGTTTTCTGCAGTAGTTTCTCCCACTGTATACTTGCAGCTTATGCTGTGCTGCTTGCTTACAAAAATAATGTATTTGACCTCATACTGATAGCGTTGTTGTTACTTGTTAGTGACTTATTAGTAAATGACCTTTCCTTTATTGATGTCAACGTGAGCTAGCAGGTATTGAGTGTAAGTTCCCAAGCACTGCAGTCTAATTAATACTTGACCCATCCTGACAGCTTCCCAGTAAGACGTGGGAGGTGCAGCAAACAGTTTGGTGTTGCTCACTTGAGAGTAATTCAGACTTCAGCTCTGCCTCTGATGCAAGCCTTGATGCATTTTTATTTTCTCTTTCGTAAAGGTTCAAGCCCTTTCTTCAGCAAGTAAGTTTGAAGCAGAGATAAGAGCTGAGCAGGATGAGCGAAAGCGAGAAGAGGAGGAAAGGAAACACCGCCGAGCAGCTTTCAGGGAGTTAAAGTCTGCATTTACCCAGTAACCAACCAGCCAATATGCACTCCGAGATTGCACATGACTTGGTACGTTTCCCAGATCAGGGTTCTACCTGGAGAGACTGTCTGGATTCTGCCTAGCAAAGCTGTAACAAATGTTAGTCTTCCTCTCTCGAAGATCTTTCTAAGGACACAACTCTTGCAGTTACTATGCATTCATAACGATGTCAATCGTTACGAGCTGTGTGCATGCTGTTTGCTTTGAACTGTCAGGAGCACATCACCCTGAAGTAGAAACAGCAGGTAGCAAATCATGAGTGAGCACTGACAAGTGTTTACCTACTTCATTCTTTCCTTCTCCGTACATTTCTCTTAACCTCCTTATTAATTCATTCCTTGCTTATATTCAGGTAGTGAGGTCTTGTGTAAAGTGGGATGTACAAAGTACAGATTCACTTCCTGTATGTTTGTACTGCTGTTGGGGTGTTGTCATGCATTGTTGACTTCATCGGTCTTCCTCAAAGCCCTGTGCCCCAGGCACTGAAAACACTGTGAAGAGAGAAAGATAACTATTAGGGACATGGATAAAATCATTTCCTGTAGATTTTTCTTCTGCCCAGCATGTTGGAGAGTCTTCCAGTTTTTCTTCTCTGAAGTGCCATACTAACAAACCTTTCTAAAAGATGCAAGATTTCTGAGAACTTTGAAGGGAGGAAGCTGGCTCTCTTAAACAAGGAATAGAAAACTGAGTTGCCTAACCACGTATCTTTCACATTCCATCATGTTTAGCGTACTGTATGGCCTCACTGTATTTTTCAGCCTTAGCTGTATCTGTTTTTAAGGGATTTTGCCAGATGGATGACAAAGTTGGATGGCACCCAGGGTTTTTCTATTTGGAAATGTGCTCATCCTGAGTCATAAAGGTGGCATTGTTTGATTTCATTAGAGCCATGACAGACGAAACCAGCGCGGCATACTGAGCAATCCCTGCTCAAGAAGGGAAGACCAGAGAGGTTAGCATGTTTAGCTGAATTGGATTCAGGGGGCTTGCACTGTACTCAGCTGTTTTCTTTCACACACACAGGAAACTTGCCCACGAATGTTAAAATACCTGATCCTTATCTGGATATACACTGTAGGTTATGACAGGGGGAGGCTGTGCTCCCTTGGAGAGACCTCTCAAAACGTTAATTTGCTCAGATTTTGCCTCTGCTGTTGCCCCTGTTTGTGCATTTATTTCTTTCCAGAACAAAACTCAGCAGTCATCTTTTCACTTGTATGTTTTGCTTCTTAAACTGTGAGCACTAAACTGTGAGCGTGGAATAATGAATAGAAAAACCTCTACTCTTTAATGTCAGGTGAAAGAATTGCTAAACAATTAAACAGTGTATATATCTTCACAGATTATATTTTATAAAATCACGCTTTTTTAGCTAAATATTTATAATTAAACGTTTTTATACTTTACAACAAAGCAGATAATTTCATCTTTGATTATTTCTCCTGTTGCTGAAATGTACAAATAAAGCATCGTTATCTCCAGTCTTGTCTGTGGTTTATTTTAGGTCCCCGACTGTACTGTTTAGTTCACAAACTGCTGTAGTGATGCCCACTCTTGACTGCCAGTGTCTGAGCCCCAGAGCTTGGCATCCTCGTTTGGATGAGAGAAGTGTTCAGCCCCTTCTTGATACGGCTTCCCTGTCAATGCAGCAGCTCTGGTTTAACAAGTCCTGATGTTTGCAGTCCCTCAGGAGGGGACGTGGCTGTGTAAACATTGGAAATACTGTCCACTGCTGAGTGGTGACAACTGAACATTGCCAGCCTCCTCTTATCTTAAAATAGCCACTGCATCCCAGCCCCGGTAGGGCTCCAGCTGGGAACTGGCAGGTTGCTTCAACTACATTCTACTTTGCATTTCCTTCTGCTTTTATATAAGGGAAGAAAGATGCATGAAAGTTCAGAAGTGTGCCCAAGCATTTTGGTTCTGCTCTTGCTCATCTCCTACGCTTTGCTGGCAGGGTCAAGCATGCAGGGCTGAGGAGGAGGCTTAGCTTTGCATCGTTGCAGGCACAGGCCAGTGAGGAAAGGGAAAATGTAAGTATTTCATCCAGCATAGACCTTGGGTATGGCTCTGCTTTGTGTTGTGGGCAGTCGATGCATTTACCGTGTGTCTGTGAGCCCTTGGATCTCTGAGGATGCAGGCTCTGTTGTCTTTGCTTCTGCAGGAAAAGGGCAATGCTGCAGCTCTTGAATTTCTTTTTTCCTCATGAAGTGTAGTAAGTGCTGCTGCCTTGTGCTGGTTTGTGTGTGCAGCTGTGTGAGGAGCTGAGGGCAGCAGCAGGAGAGGGTGGTAAGAGAGCTTCTTAACAATCCTTAATAGATTTTTGAGTCAATTTCACGTGACAAATTTCAATAAGGACATCAGCAGTGTCTGGCCCTGGCATAGCTCAGGATGGAGAACCTGGAAGGGTGGGTTCTTGCTTTTGGCTGTGCATTTATAACAGGCCAAGATAACCAGGTGAGTCAACGGAACAGGGAGAATGTGTACATGTGGGAAAATTGCTGCTGAAGTTGCCCTCCAAGAATAGTATCAGCTTTGAAACTTGCCATCTGCGGTCAAGACTTTGCTCCTTAGTCCCCTTTCTGAGAGGGTGCCGGTCTCCTGGGTTAACTGGATTTTGTCCCAGCCCACTTTTATGAGGGTCATTTTTGGCATGCTGAAGACGAGAGCCAGGTCTTCTACTGTTCAGTTTTCTGCTGGAGTAGCTTTGTTCAATTTGTACAGGTGCTGTTAGTTGGCACCTTTATTCAGTGCAATGAAGAGTAAATATTCTTGGGTGTACGTGTATCTTGGAGTTTCAGCCACGTGAGTGTTGCAATTAGCTTTGTAAGAGTTGCTCTTTAAGTTCTGTTTTGCTGGCAATTATTGGACTAAATAACAATGTCATTATGTCATTCAGAAACACTGAATAAAATTGCCTAGCTGAATCTCTGAGCCAATACTTACTGGTTAAGAATATGTACTTAAATTTATTTACCTATAATTAATACTCTGCAACTCTTGATCTTGTCCTTCCTGTATGCCTGATGTGACCACGAGTGGCTTTTAAAAATCCTGGCAATACCAACTCTTCTTTACTTATGCATGCAGTTAGGTCAGTGCCAGTTTGGCACCACTGACATGCCACAAACGGCTCTTAAGCCTGCGTGTGAGGTATAAGTAGAGAGATTTCATGAAAAGTCTGCTGTGGATACAGGTCTTTCCCAGAACAGGAACTTCAGCTAGTCCATTATCCCTGGAGGATTTTTGTTTAAAATTTCCCAGGGGAGGAGAGGTAGAGCTGACAAGTCATGAGCGCTTCAGCCAGCGCTGAGACTGAATACTTCAGTTGCAGTGTGTTTCTCACTGGGGTTTCTGTCATACTCGTTGTTAGGACCGCAGTGGACAACGTGTGCTGGCAGAAGGTCTTCCCTAAAAAGCTCAGCTTAGGCACAGTCAAGAGGGAAAGTTAAACAACATGATTGGGGAGCATCTCGCCTCCAGGTTCCTCATGGCTTAGAATTCAGGCTTCAGATGTGAAGATTAAGGTGACTGAATTGAATTTTAACCTTATGGGAGTGTCCAAATAAATCCTTAGCAAGGTAGATTGGAGTAGCTGGAGTACTTCACTGTTGCTTTTCAAACTCAGCTTGACAAACGTGAGAGCTGTCTTAAAATACGTAGGTGTTGCAAAGTAGCAGTGTGTATGTGGTACTCTTTCAGCGTAAGCTATCTGAGGTGACAGATGCATTGAACTGACTTGAAAAGCCACATCTGGGTGTTCATCTGCCTGCCCTGCCTGCTGTTCCTATTGTTATTTTTAGGGGCGTGACAAGTTATGCTTCTCCCCTCTCATGGAAGACAGGCTGCTGAGAAGAGGTTGACTTTTCTGAGACAAAAAGCCCAGTATTTCAACAAACAGTGGAGCTGCTTTTCCAAATAACTGAACTGGAGGTGGGGAATGGAGATGCGATGAACTCTGCCACATCTGGGTTGTTTTATCATGATTATTTACCATGTCAGAGCTGTGCTCTGTGTTCACAGCTCCACTGCTGTACTGAGGGAGGCAGGCAGGCTCCTGCTTCCAGGCTAGGACAGGTGGAAACAATGGGTCGATAGGGAAGATCTCTGGTTCATTAGGGATGCCATCTCCTTGCACTTGGCTTTTTAATAGTGAGGACGGATTGACACGGTAATTGAGAGGGCTCTGAAGTACATGATGCCCTCAGTGCCCTAGGAAAGGCCAGACTAGCTGCTGGGGTGATTTCATACATACTACATACATGCAGTCCTCTAATTAAACCATGAAGGAATTGAACCACACAAATACAGTTTTGAATTGTCATGACAATCTTCCTGTTCTACAGGCTTCCTATTCTGACTGAATGAGCGCTGTGGAGGACTTGAGCAGCACCTACCATTACCAAAAAAAAAAAAAAAAGTATCTCAGTTTCCTTTAGATACTTTAGAAAAAAGCTAAATTCTACAGATGAGACATCTTTCAGACTTTTTCTTCCTGAATTCTTGTCTCAATATTTTT
>WBMW01001963.1:20514-108980 GCA_013396635.1 Penelope pileata
GGCGGGATGAATCTCTACATACAAGTGCAGAACATCTCCCAGCTCAGACAGAGCTTGCCTTAGAGCATGTGGAAACGTTCTGGGTACTCAAGCTGCGGTTCAGCCATAGAATAGTACAGCACAGCCACTTCTGTGGTGAAAGTGGAAGTTCTTACCGGCAGCCTGAAACGCAGCGCTGCCTCTCCCCCTTCCCCAGGTGTTATTGGTATTGGCTTGAGCTGCGTGACAGCAACCGGGGGATCCAACATAGCTGATCAGAGGGCAGCTCCTTGCTAGGCAGCTTTGCTTTTACACATCTGCTTTTACCCATCCTGAGGGAGAAATTTCTCTCAGATTTTGGGGTGGTCTGTGCTGAAAAGAGACCTACAGCAACGCAGGCTTTTGGCCACCACCTGGAGGGCACCACTTGCACGTGCTGTTGTGCCATTTTTGGCTCGAGCTCAGCGCACGATGACAAGGGTTTATTCACCCAGCAGAGGAGGGCAGAGCTGAGCAGATCGTGGCTGCAGTCACGGCTGGGATGGAAGAGCTTCAGCTGAAATCAGTCCCGTCCCCCCACAGCGTGTACAGGAATGGGTTTCTGGGCTGCAGGAACCCCCTGGGGCTATTCTGCATCACGCACTAATGGGGGCTTCTGGACTAAAAATAAAATAGTATTTTTAGCTGGAAGACTAAAGCAGGAAGTGTGGAACCGACCCCCGTCCCACGCCCCGCCTCTGCTCCCCGAGCGCGGCCGCCTCCCCAGGGGCCCCCGGGCGCCCGCGGGCCGGCCCGGAGCTGCCCGCTGAGGTGAGAGCGCTTCGCAGCGCTGCTCCTTCCCAAAGCTGGGCGGAATTGAAGATATGATACTGCGTAACACCGATAACGTGCCCTGCCCGTGAGGGGAAGCACTGAGCCCAACGCCGCGGGCAGGGCCCGCAGGGCTACGCCGGAGCGGNGGGCCGTGCAGTCGCTGTGGCTGTGAGGGACTCTCCGTCCGGGAGCGCAGGTAACGCTGTCCCGCCGGCTCCCCGCCCTCACCGCCGCTTCGGCTGCCTGCGCCGCCTCCCGTTTGCCGCGCTCCCGCCGCTGCCGCGCTCCCCACCCACTGGAGCGGCCCTGGGCCGCGCGCCGAGCACCGGCCTGGCCGGCGGCTGCTGCCCGCCGCGGAGCCGGGGGTGCCGCAGCTCTGAGGCGCTGAGCGGCCTGCGGGGTGCGGGGACGCTGCGGGGTGCACCCAGGGCCTCCCGGCTTTCCTCGCGCCGTGCGGGCCCTGTGCGGGTCCCGGCAGCGGGAGGCGGTGCTGTCAGCGGCTCCTCACGCCCCTGCGGGCTGGCGGCCGCGTCCCTGCTGCCTCTCCCCTCACGCTGACCTCGGCGGACTGCTCGTCCTCGCCCGGCCCGGGGCAGGTGCCCGCGCACTGAGCCGCTCGGCGCAGCCCGGCCCTGCCAGGCTCCGTGGCTGAGCCAGGAGGGGGCTCCCCCTCCCGGGGGCGCTGGGGACGGCGGCGTGCGGCCGGCGGGGCCCTGGCAGCCCTCAGGGCGCATCGATCGGCGTTGTGTGCCTTTGGTATCGATCCAAGACAGTCATTTCGGTGTCAACAAAGCCGTTTCTGCTCTTTCAACTCTCTGTAATTGCGCTTCGAAGTGGGGCAAGTTGTAGGCCAGAAGGAGACGCTGCCAAGTGGTACTGCTGGAATAAAACACACGTTTTCTCCAGAAACCTTCAGCCCAACGTCTTTTTTGTGCTGCTGCGGTGCTTTACCTCTCACTGTATTTCTGATGGGCTTGTTTTCTTGGGTGGGAGGGTAACAGACTTCTGAATCCTGCTAATGCTGTTAATCTGCCTAACTTCTTGCTGCTCATTCTATTTTCTTGCTTCAGGAGCTGACTTGAGCAAGTTCCTGGAAAGTACGTGTTACTCTTTTTTTTTTTTTTCCCCCCCCTCTTTTTTTTCCTCTTTTCCCATAACTTTGTTGGTTGTTTTTGTTTTTAATAAACTTTGTAATAAACACAAACTCATTGGCTCTTTTCTGAATAGAATCTTTAGCAGGGGCACAGTGTGATATTTTGGAAGCGTTGTAAACAAAATCAGTTGCTGTAGTCACCGAGGAAAGCTTTGTTCTGCTTTTTTTTGAGCTCTGTTATTGGTTGGTAGTTTCAACAGATGTAATCCTGAGTATTATGAGGCATTGTTGTTCTTGCCACTCGCTTGACAGGGCACTCTTCAGACGCTTGGCTGGTGTTGAGGTAAAAATGTGTCCCAGTTGGTTCTCAGGGCACCAACAGGAATGCTGCAAGGTCTGCTGCTCTGCTTCCCCTTCACCCACCGGGCTCATGCAGGCATAAGTTCTGAAAGCTAATGTCAAAGGTCACACATGTTAGTGTTAGTTCCTCATGTATGTGGTTAGAAATATTTTGTNCACTGAGCCCAACGCAGCGCCCAGAGCCCGCAGGGCTACGCCGGAGCGGAACCCCTGACAGCCCCCCCCTTCCCAGAGGGCTGTGCGCGCCGCGCTGCGGCCGCCTCCCGCTTCCGGCAGGGGGCACGCGCGCGCCCATGTGCAGCGGTGCGCGCGCAGCCGCCCTGCACCGCCCCCTGCGGTGTCATCACGCGAGGGCGGGGGAGGGGAGGGCCGCGGCCCATCCGGGTCCCGCGGCGGAGGCAGGGGGCGGGGCCTTCCCTCACGTGACGTTGCGTGGCGGCGCAACCGCCATCTTGTGTTGTTGGGGCCGTGCAGTCGCTGTGGCTGTGAGGGACTCTCCGTCCGGGAGCGCAGGTAACGCTGTCCCGCCGGCTCCCCGCCCTCACCGCCGCTTCGGCTGCCTGCGCCGCCTCCCGTTTGCCGCGCTCCCGCCGCTGCCGCGCTCCCCACCCACTGGAGCGGCCCTGGGCCGCGCGCCGAGCACCGGCCTGGCCGGCGGCTGCTGCCCGCCGCGGAGCCGGGGGTGCCGCAGCTCTGAGGCGCTGAGCGGCCTGCGGGGTGCGGGGACGCTGCGGGGTGCACCCAGGGCCTCCCGGCTTTCCTCGCGCCGTGCGGGCCCTGTGCGGGTCCCGGCAGCGGGAGGCGGTGCTGTCAGCGGCTCCTCACGCCCCTGCGGGCTGGCGGCCGCGTCCCTGCTGCCTCTCCTCTCACGCCGACCTCGGCGGACTGCTCGTCCTCGCCCGGCCCGGGGCAGGTGCCCGCGCACTGAGCCGCTCGGCGCAGCCCGGCCCTGCCAGGCTCCGTGGCTGAGCCAGGAGGGGGCTCCCCCTCCCGGGGGCGCTGGGGACGGCGGCGTGCGGCCGGCGGGGCCCTGGCAGCCCTCAGGGCGCATCGATCGGCGTTGTGTGCCTTTGGTATCGATCCAAGACAGTCATTTCGGTGTCAANCTTTTTTTTTTTTTTTCCCCTCTTTTTTTTCCCTCTTTTCCCATAACTTTGTTGGTTGCTTTTGTTTTTAAGAAACTTTGTAATAAACACAAACTCATTGGCTCTTTTCTGAATAGAATCTTTAGCAGGGGCACAGTGTGATATTTTGGAAGCGTTGTAAACAAAATCAGTTGCTGTAGTCACCGAGGAAAGCTTTGTTCTGCTTTTTTTTGAGCTCTGTTATTGGTTGGTAGTTTCAACAGATGTAATCCTGAGTATTATGAGGCATTGTTGTTCTTGCCACTCGCTTGACAGGGCACTCTTCAGACGCTTGGCTGGTGTTGAGGTAAAAATGTGTCCCAGTTGGTTCTCAGGGCACCAACAGGAATGCTGCAAGGTCTGTTGCTCTGCTTCCCCTTCACCCACCGGGCTCATGCAGGCATAAGTTCTGAAAGCTAATGTCAAAGGTCACACATGTTAGTGTTAGTTCCTCATGTATGTGGTTAGAAATATTTTGTCCAATAGTCAACTACGTGAAAAAGAAGGTTCACCTGTGGAAGTGGAATGTCAGCTTGTTTCAGCAGGGCCCACTTGTCATGTTGAGACTTTGGCCCCTTTCCATGTCTGACAATGTTGTGTGTGAGTAGGAGGCTTTCTTAATGATGTCAGGAGCTGCTTGGGACCTCCCAGTACCTGGTTACATGAACGTGTATGGGAGGAAATTGGTCACAGTGTTTATTTTGGGACCTTTTGTGAATGTTTTCTTGAGTGTGCGTTAAAATAAGAGCATAGAACTAGACTGAAAAGCAGTCATGCTGCAGTGATGCAGGGTACTCGGCAATAATAATAGCGAAGCAAAAGCTTGGACTCCTGTAGATTCTTTTTTTCATGACAGATGTTGATGATTTGTGGACTGTAAAGAGTTCTCAGATGCTCCTGTTGGTATTTTTTTCTTGCCTTTTTAAAGCATACAGTAAATGCAAAATGTGATCTTTAGACTGACATCAGTGAAAACTGTTTGTAAGTAAGGAGTTGAGGTCTTTACAGCTTAATTTGTCAAACTTTGTCTTGATTGATGAAAAGATTCTGGATGTCAAAGGTGTGGGAGCAAGGAAGGCTGCTTTAAGGAATTCAGTCTAAGCACTATTGCATCTCTTCTACTTCTGCTAAGTGGAGCTTTGTGGTATACTTGGAGATTGTTAAACCTGAATGTAAGAAAAATGTTGGTTGCACTTGTGAGATCTGTAGCTACTGCATTTCAGAACAAGCTAGGCATCAGTCGTACAGACTGTCTCCTTGGGGTAGCCTCACAGACTGGCTGAGGAGGCTGTTTGCTGCTACATGCCTCTGCTGAAAGGTCTTGGTGATTATTTAAGCATGCAAGGAAAACATTAGTGCATAGTAATTAATGAAGATGAGCAAGGCACCTCAACCATGGGCTTTTCCTTCCCCTTTTGCCTTCTTTTAAAGTGTTTCAGGCCTCCAGCTCTTCAGTTTTTTTTTGTTTGTTTGAAATAGCAGGAATATGAAACTTCTTCCTCCCTACTTTTGTCTGAGTTTGGAAGCTCAAGTAACTGTGTATATTGTGTGTATTTCTTATTCTTTCGCTAAGGTCTCTGAAATTCTGTCCCAGTGCTTTTGAAATCAAGATCAAATCTTCTCACTGTCTGAGTTTTTTAAAAATATATCTTAGCACATTTTTCTCGGTGCTGCTCTAAGATGTGTGGAGATGAGCTGCGTTAAATTCATTATTAGAGACAGAAAGAGGGGCTGGCCAACAGATTTCAGTTCACAACCATCCAACTGCAGGCGTGAGCTGTGTTCTCCTTCCTCTGCATAGCTTGCTAGAGGTCCTCTGGATATTTCAGTAAGGAAAAACCTGCCTCTTCTTGAGGTGAGGAAGCATTTGTGTTGAAAGGGGCTCTTCCTTTGTGCATTTCTCTCATTAATTGCTTTTAATCAATTGAGTGACATTTAAAACCTTGCATGAAATGTTGCGGGGGGGATGGTGTTTGATGGCAGTGAGGTCTGTTACCAGCATAGCTTAGCCTCTCCTTTCCTCCGCAGTCAAGTCCTGAACATCTGTGGTTGCGGAAATGGTCCGGATTAAAAACTGTCAGAACAGAAAACCTAGCAAGTTTGTTCAAGATGTGCTTAAGTTGTGGACGGAAGGAAGAACGACGTGCTTTAAATTACAAGGTCCGCACCACGCGGGCCCTCCTGTGGTTGCTCGGTGGTTCTGTGTGTGTATACATACAACTATGGTGTTTGCCCTAGTGACGTTTAGGAACATTTTTTCATCTTTAGCTCAGGTGGTAGCGGAGGGCTGTAGGAGACCAAGGTCTTTGCGTTGCTCTGCTAGTGAGTGTCAGTGTTGTTGAGTACATGTGCCCAGTTGTCTCTTTTGGCAGGGAGCTGTCAACCCATTCACATCTTACAGAGATCAAATATAGTAACACCGCAGCAGTGGCTTGGTATCTGCAAAAACTGGACTGCAATTGAAGGTTTTGTGGTCCACTTCCTATTTTTTTGTGTGGGAAGAATGTATAGAGTTGGTTTGATGCATCAGAGGTTTTTGGCAGGTGTGAAACCCAAGTGTGTGAGTGTGTGTTTTCAGGAGTGAGCTACTACTGTCATAGTTAAAGCCTGTAAATGTATAGAAGGATATTTGCACCTTGGGGATTTCTGGACAAAAGCTGATGAGACCAGGAGCTCTGTAGAAGTAATGGTGTCTGTAGATCAACAAGAAAATTTGATGGTCCTTTGGAAGGCTCATCTCAAAACACTGACTTGTTGACAGTACCTTCTGGATTGCTTCCTAGTCTATGCATCCCTCAATTAGTAGAGTTGTGTGTTTATAATCTTCTGTATTTTTTGATTGTATGATTTCAGAAGTCTAGACAAGGAAGGATGGCTGCTTGATGCTCCATCAGTGTCTCTTACCTGTTTATAATGGCAAGTTAAACATACAAGCTAGCTTACATGTAATAAGCAAATAAACCAGTTGGAAGAACATATGTTAAACTGGTACTGTGATGAAAGTAAGCACGCTACGCTGCACTTTGTGAAGTTAATGCTCTATTACCACGTGTTTAAGTATTTTCATCCAGTAGAGAAGTACTCTCCCCAACCCCTCTTGTCACTGGCAGTAAATGGAAATCCTCTGTGTTCTGTTGATAGCCATCGATGTTAAAGATGTGACAGAGATCCAGAGACTGTTCTACCTGCAGAGAGAGAGTGGGTGGGAGGTTTGTGGTCTGGATGGTAGTGTGTCAGTTGAGATGGGAAGAAACGGAAGGAGAACTTTGTACAGGTTACTTGGGGTGAAGCTTTGTGATGATGAATAGATGAATTTATCCAACTTCAGACTTAAAGTCAGTATCATGTGTCGAGTTGGTATGACTGGCAAGCAGTGGATTTATAGACTGTGATTTGTGAGCTGTGTATGGTAGAATTGGAGGATGATTTAGGATGGAGGAGACAACCCCTTGGTGGCTGTCTGCTCAAAGCAGGGCTGATGTCAAGTGTTAGGCTGTGAGCAACGTGCGTGATAGGAAGTGAGGCTGACCTTGGGCATAGCAGTTGGAAAGGTTTTAAAGTATAAGTAACTCATAGCTTGATTTAATACATCAGAAGACTTGCTCGGCTACGCTTAACACCAGTGGAAGATTTACTAGTCAGTGCTGAAATCATCTCTATGTAATTTGGTCTACTGAAGTTATACTAGGTTCAGGAATGCTGAGGTGGGATCAGAATAACATGGCAAGTTAGTGTAAAGATGTTTCTTAGATCAAAACAAATGAACATCTTTAGTAGTATGGACAGAAAGGCAGGAAAAGTGATGATCTGTTAAAGGCTCATGTAATTCATGTGGAGTAGCAAAATAATTTGTAATTTCCTGATTGATAAACATATGCAATCAGGTACACATACTAATTCTTTCTGCTAGGCTTGCTAGTTGACTCTTTCTCACTGTTGAACATTTTTTTCTGAAGTACAGGACATCTCAGAACTGCGTGCATAGGAAACCTTGAGGAGGAGGCAGGGAGGGAGGATTTCTACAGAGCCCAAAGAAGCTGCTTCTGTCAATGATACCAAAAGCGAAACCAGAAAGCCACAACAACGCAGATCTGTTAATTCATTGAATGTAGTCTGAAACTGTTCTGCCATTTTGAGTACACACAGACTGTATAAGGTGTGTGAGAAGCACGAGAGGTGCTGCAGGACTTTGTGGTTGCATCCTTGTAGCCTGGCTACTGGCAGTGAAGCATTTGTCCAAAGCAGGTGGACAGGCTCAGCATCCTGATCTGTAAGGTTTTGTAGAATGACACGAACAAAATATTTACGTAGCAGAAAATCTTCTATGGACAAGGTAGAGACAGATGTGAAAGCGATTTTCTGCTGGAAAACAGAGAGCTGGCAGGGTTTTGGGACAGGATTTGGAATGAGAAATGGTTTGTGTTCCAGCCACTGTCAGGGCCAAGGGTGTGGTCCCCTGACTGCTTAATCGCTGCTCTCTGAAGCCTGGTAATAAAGGTGGAGATCACACTGCTGCTGGCTGACAGGCTTGGAAAAGCTTTCACGTTGGTGTGTGTTCAGGTGAAGCAAGAAGTGGATAACTCTCTGCCCTTCCTCTAACCACAACGCTTACAGTGAGAGAGGTAGGAGAGGAAAACATCTGGGAAAGTGGGATTTAATATATATATATATTTTAATTCTGTTAGATGTGCAGGTTGTCTTAGTCTCTGGTCGTTCTATCCCAAAATAGCTTTAGTGGCTGCTTCTTGCATTTGTCATTCTTGACTGTGGCACAACACGTTGCAAGCTGCAGCAGTCCATTACATCTGGGGTGGACATAAAAGTGAACAGAAGGTGCTCAGGTTGGTCCTGCCATGTGAGAGCATTGTAGGCAAGATTTGACCAGAAATCACTGACGGATAGGAACACTGTTGTAGTGGTTGGAGACTGTAAAGTGATGACTTGAGCAGAGATCTGAAAACGTAGCTGTAATAGCGGCATAGTTTCTGGGGAAATGGATGGATTAGATGTTGTCCCTTTAGGAAAAACTTCCTCTTGGCGTGTGGGTAGATGGGATTTGAAGAATTCACTGCCTCTATCAGGATAAAGACTTGCTAAGTCAGAAGGGACTGCTGTGACTTGTCTGACATCTTGAGTAATGTGAGCAATGGATTTTCTGATTAGTTTTCTGCTTAAACTAGAACATACCTTTTTGAAAATCATCCAGTGTTGACCTGAAAACAGCTTACTCTGCTTATCTCTGAATTTCTTGCTTCAGTCCTTCTCTGGATTATGTTGGGTCTTCTGCCTTTTTTTACTTGTGTAATCACTCAATGACTGAGCACGATATTTCTTAATTTTTTCTTGGAGCTCAATAAGTAGAGCTTTTTTATTTTTTTTTTTCCTCCACTGTAAGATGTATCTGTTGTGTTTTATCAATTTCTGAGCATCTTCTGATTTATCAGACTTCTTCTGAGAGCAGAACTGAGAACAGTATTCCTACAGTAGGCAAACAGAGAACTTGATCTGTATTTCCTCATTTAGTGTTTCATATTAGGTTTTCTAGTCAGCGTTGTATCATGTTTCTTTTCAGCTGATTATCCTCATAAATCTCAGATGGGTTTAAGGATGCATTTTCCAGAATACTCTTACATCTGTTGTATATCACTTCCATTTTCTGCTTGTGAGTCTTTTGATTGGATGCTTGGTCCTATGAAATGCAGCCTGCTACCCTGGACCAAGTAACTGAATAATTCATAATGGTTTTATTGATGATGTGTCGCTCGCATTGCCATACCCATTGTTGTCATCCTTTAGGTTTTAGAAGTGATGTGACCCAATGTTATCCATTCTATAGAAGTTGAGGACAACTTCTTACATCTATATTCTCTCTGTATTTTGAGAATGTTTTGTGTTCTGAGATTCATTTTAGGTTCTGTAAGAGAGAAGGCTGAAAGTAAAAAGAAAAAGCTATCACAGATTATGATGATTTGAGGCTTAGCAGTTCAGAATGACTTGATTTTTTTTTTTTTAACATTCTGCTTAATTGACATGTCCTGGAGATGTTAAAATTTATTTCGCCTTCTTGAGCAATGAGATGTCTGCTCTTAGAGTCTATTTGGTTTGAATGTCTTCCATAAATCTGTGTTGGTTGGCCTTAGTTATGCCAGTGTCCTTTAATCAGTGTTGTCTGCTTGAGCTGATGATTAATATCAGGCTGATAGCGTAGCACCTGAGTCATCCTGTTTACCACTATGCTGAAACTTTAAAAACTAGTTTAGGTCTGGTTCTGGATCTTCTTTCATCTATCAAGAATTAGAGAAAATGAGCATTAATGATAAGTGAATCTGTGTTTTTCTTTTCACAGCTGGTGGCAGTGAAGGGAGCTAGCTGTAGCTGCCTGTTGGATGCTTTCTTCTTGCTGCTCGTGGAAGGTGGAGTTTTATCATCTTGATGTAACATTGCTGTTGCATAGTGGAACATGGCTGTTAAATTCCTGTTCCAAGCTTAAAGAAAACCCAATTCCTTGCTTTGAAATCTACTTGCATTAGACTTTCACTTTGTTCTTTGGTTCTCCAACTTATTTGGCCGATTTCTTGGTTGGAAAGGCTGTTTGAAACCGGCCGACAGAGCTGCCTTGGGAAGAAAGGATACTTAAACATTTCAGATCAAACAGCTGACAGTGTCAGGATAAAATAGCCATGAGTAGGAAAGATTTTTTTTTTTTAACCAAAGTTTGTCTCCAAAGTTAATAAAAATTAAAAAACCCAGCAAGCAGGTGGCAGCCCCAAAGGGGTGAACAGTGACAGTCTAAATCTTGTTTGGTTATTGTAACAGTAGCAAGGATGAGATGGGTAGAGATGGGTAGACCTAAGAGCAGTCGTTGCTTGCTCCCAACTTGGGATGCTAAGGATCAGTTTATCTCCATGCAAACCAACCAGGCATCTTGGTGAGGCCGACTGCCACGTAGTACGGACTGATGGAGCTCTGTAACTGAAGTGTAGGAGTTTAATGTAGCCTGAAAAATCTTAACTCAGGTGCCCACGAGCAAGGGACAAGCCTTACCATGGCAGTTGTACCAAAAAAAAAAGAGGTTGTGCAAAGTCTGGAAAACATGGTAGCTCACCTATTTCTGAACTTCTGAAGGGCAGCCTTTTGCCTAGACAGCTATTAGATAGCTGTACATTGTAACAGAGCAGACATTGTAGCCCAAATGTGTCAAGGTATTTGCAAAACTGCCTTTGGATTTTTTTCAAGTGAAATACAGTGTGATACATTTGAGCACACAGATCTGTCATAGAATCCAGTTCCAAGGTGTCTGGAGCCCATACTTCTGTAAGCTTCGATAGATTTGTCAGACCCTAAATAAAAGTCCTGAAAAATCATTTAAAAAGCAACAAGCCTGCTAAAACGTGCCTAAAGGAAACCAATGAGTGGAGTGTGCCTGATAGCAACTTGTCTGCCTATCACGTTACCTGTGAATTGTGAGTGAAAGCCACTTAAATGCTTAACGTTATTGGATTACATTTTGTGTGTGCTCAGTGGATGGACTTCTGACTTCCAAAGGACTAAGCTGCTGACAAAATATATTTTTCCCTGCCCTGTCCACAGGTTGGTGAGGGGTTGGTGGGGTTTCTTTTTGCAGCCTGGCATGCTGCTGGCAGGTCTGTGATTGCAGTACAGGAAACCAGGGTCTCAGATCCAGTTAGGAAGCAATTCCAGTATGACATTTTTCCCAAAACAACCGTGGAGAGCTGCAGCTGTCTGTAGGGGGCTCTGGCAGCTTGACTGATTCCAGGAAAATCTTGGAGAAGAGTTTCCTCTTTGAGGGAGGGATGGGAAGTCCTCAGGTAGTGTTCTTGCCCAAGCAGTGGTATTTAATCCTAATGTATCCCGAGCTTCTTGCTGAAACTTAAAACTATCCCTATATGCTCTGTGTCTGGCTGTGGCTGTGCAGATTCCTCAATCAATAGCCATTAATTGCGAGAAAATCTCAGTTTACAGAACTGTTGCAGTTCAAATAGGAGCTGTACCCTCATCAAATTATATCAGGGAGGAGGTGTGATGGGTTTATATTCGTTTTTGTAATTTGTCATCCTTGATGAGTAAGGAGGCAGCACAGATGTTTTTGTTTTTTTAAAAGACCAAAATTAACATTTTTAGTATTAATATTGAAGTTTGGAGCCTAAGAAAGTTAACTAGATCAAGACCTGATACAATCACGCCTTTTCCTTGGCCAAAATAATTAAAAGGGAATGAATGGTCATGGCACCTGTTTGAGTTCCTCACCCTTTCCCGTGCTCCACCCTGCCTCATTCCTCGTGGTGTGAGCGTCCATCCCAGCTTGCCGTGCCAGCTGCTGCTGCTGCTCACCCTGCTGAGTGCTGCGCGGTGCTGCCTGGGGCTCCTCTCCCATTGCCTCTGCTGCCTGCCCGTGTGAGCACTGGAGAGCAGCAGCTGTCCGGTCCTCTCTGCTGTCACGTGGCTAAGTCTTGTGCTCTTGCCATCTTAGCCCTCTTGAGTGTTTTCTTCCTTTTCCCCTGTCCCTCCCAAATTACTTGTTTCCATAGTGCCTCATTATGAAGAGTTTTCTTTTAGTGCTCTTTTCTCCTGTAATTTCTTTTTTCACGTATGTCTCATCTCTGGATAATATTGCCTGTTAGAGTATATTCACCTGTTACACCTACTCATGTCATCTGCAGTTCTGATTGTTTTTATCCTGGGCTTTTGTCCTGTTCAGCTCCCGTTTCACCCACTTACAGGTCTCTTGCTTGCAATTCAAAATTCACACAGGCGTAACTTTGAGGGAGAAGGAAACTGAACTGAATGCAGCTGAGAAGGGGAAGCCACTGAAGGGCTCCCAAGTCCCAGTGTGGTGGTCAAACTAAGGGCCAAGCAAATTATTTTGTAGCACAATGGATGGGACCAGAAGGCTTTGAGAAGCCTGGCAAAGAAGGGATGGAACAGGAACCTCATTTCTTGGGAAGGCAGAAGAGGGATCGAGGCCAGAGGGTCCTTAACTGCTCTCAGCCATTTGTTGGTGATCAGTGCTTTATCTAATGCTTTTCAGCTCCGTTTTCACTGCTGTTTAACAGGCAGTGCCAGCCTTTCTTGTATTACTGATACTATGCTAACTTCAGTGGCAGGAGCTCATGATCTCAGCATCTCTGGTGACCCCAGTGGGTTGTTTCAAGGCCCCTCTCCTGGACTCCTCAGCCCCCAGCAGGGTCTCAGGGACAGACTGGATGTGCTCTGTAGAGCTGCTGGGTGGATTTGTCTTCAGTGTTCTCTTGAGCTGCTTTAAAAAAACAGAAGGCAGTCCCAGGCAGACCAAACTGGTGTTGAGACCTGTGAGAACTAGCTTTGTTATTAATCTGCGTATTACCATCTGGTGCAGGTAGTGGTGGGAATCCCATTGCATTACATGGAGTTAGTGGGGAAAATAACAGGACTGATTTGTACATAAATTATGTTGAGAACATGGGGAAAAAAATAATATGGCATGTAGAAAAACTTTGTGAGCCAAGTGTTGTTTGGTAGGTTTAGACTGCAGGGAATTCTACAACTGTTTGTGGTATAGATGCCCAGAATATCTGGGTGAGATGTGCCTAAGCAGTTTGAGCATTTTTTTTGTCATTTATAACTTCCAGGCTGTTCATTTTTTGACTTTTACTATAGTTATTTCAGTAGCGTTAAAAAGTGTTTGCTTTAGTTTTTTCTCTCTTCAGAAATGAATGCCCTTTTCTGCCTTTATCTGCTCACTTTTTTCTTTTCCGTAACCTTTTCACACAAAGTATAGACAAACTTGCCGAGCTCCTTACTTAATCTGTGGGTCTGTTAAGGAACAGGGTTCTGATACAGCAAAGCTCCCTCCCTCCCATCTGTCTTTATGGTTCTTGAAGCCTAATCAACCAGTATCTGTACGTAATGCTTCAAATCCTTTTTTTTTTTTTTTTCCTGTTGTGCAGGGTGTACTTTGGCTACAGTGTGTTGAATCTTAAAATCAAAACAAAAGCTTCCTCTTTGTATTTGTTTTTTGCTGTTGCTGGAAGGAAAGAGGAGCTGTTATTTTCTTAGTGCAAAAGCCACTTCTCCAGAGCTGTCTGTCTGGCCTTGCTTCTCTTCGAGAAAACTTGGTACCTTTCCCTTGGTCTCATTCCTTCCCCTCCAGTGTGGCTTTGTTGTCTATATAGACAACAGCTCCTGATATATAGGAACTTGCCCTGACCTTCACTAGTGCCTGTGGGAAGCTGGCTAATAGGAGTGAGAGTAACTGATGTCTTAAGTTGTGTGCTTTTTGCTTGAGAAAGCAAAGAATGAATTATGAAATTTAGAATGAAAGCTATCATCTGCCTGCAGATTCAGGAGGATGTCACAGCGCTGGCTGTGCTCAACCTTTAGGAAACTTATTTGTTAAAAATCAACTGGGAAGTATTTCTTACTGTAAATCTAGTGGGTTTTTTAATCCTCTCATTATTGTCAGGAAGCTACAGTTCTGTTAATTAAGCATTACTGTTCTCACAGCAGAGGATTATGCGTCAAGTTCTCCGTGTTTGGCTGCCTCGTGGTGATCACTGATCTGTCAGGAGGCTGCTGGTACAAATTGTTTCCTCAGACCCCCCTGATCCAGTGTCCTGCTTGAGCTGTTGAGAGGAATTTGGACCAAGAGATAATAGTATAGGAGCAAGTGCCTCGATGCTAGCAAATTAATCTGTGTTGGAGAGCTGAAATGGATTCCTTAAAAATAAATAAGAATCCCACAGTAATTTTCTTCGATTCTGTCCATGACCAGATGTACTTCTGTTTTTGAAAGAAACTTACGGAGGACTGTATTAATCTAGTTGTTCTAATATGAAACATCTTTATTTTTCAGGTTCACACTTTTTAAAAAAGAAGAATAGAACAAGAAAAAATGGCAGCAGAAACTCAGACACTTAACTTTGGGCCTGAATGGTGAGTTTTTTGTTTTGTGAGACTCCAGAACTTTGTCTAAATTTTTAAAAAATCATTAGGAATTTTTGGCCTTTGGGGCTGAGTAGATTCTGTAGGTTAAGAACGAATGGCATATAATGCTTTTGCTGCTCCTTACTGCTTTGCCTCTGTCCCTGACTGGTGGCTGAAAGCAGCATTACCAAGTTAGGCTTCATTTTTTAAATTGATTTTGGGTATGAGATGAGTTTTATGTTACAGTTGTGCATACCATTCATGTTGCTACCGAGCAGGGAGAGAGGAATAATGGTTATGATCTCAGAGGAATACACAAAGCGGCGTAGATGGCTTTCTCGTTTGTTCTTCCCATGTGATGCACGCTAATAAGGAAATCCTGACGCTCTCCTTACTGGCATGGACTCTACACCTAAGCAAGCTTTCTTCTTCCAGTATTAACATACGTGATAGAAGTGTGCCTTTTGGTCTCATCACATCCTGCATGTGCACACAGAAAAGTGTCATGTGTAGTCAGCTGCAGTGTTAAAGGGAGATGGGTCTGTGGCACTGTGTGATTGTGCTGATGGAGAAAGCTTCTCAGCTTGTCTGACGTGTGTTGTCGTGGCTCAAGACTAACTGCACAGGTGTAATTATTTTTCAGTATTTAGCCAGCTTTTTAAATCATTAGTGACTGAGATTGCAAACAAGGATTTTAGCTGGTATGGTTTCTGAAGAGTTAATGTGATCCTTAAATGTTTAAATGAGAGGATGGAGTGGTTATAGGATATAGAACTGCTGCGTAGCGCATAGTAGGACTATTACCAGAATATTGCATTCACTTTTACTGACACGTTTTATATAAAATTTACACAAATTGCAGGGTACTTAAAATAAAAGACATGATTTGTGGCCCAGAAAACAATGAGAGAGCACAGTCGATTTTGTTAGTTTGAAAGAATGTTGAAGAATGACTTTATCACTATCTATAAATACACCCACTAGGCAGGTATCTTATGCTGGAGTGCTCTTCAGTGTAACAGATAGACATGATCAGATCCACTGATAGAAGAAAGCCAAAGCTGTATGAAAAGAAAGTGGGGGGGAGGTAACTCATTTAAAATAAAAACAAACCCAAAACTTCAGTCTCCATTTAGTTTTAAAAGCAGATAGGCTATGTATGTATGTTATACTTCATTCTGTTACTCAACTTTTACAAAAAGAATGGAATAGAATTCTAAGATCTGTAACTCTTTTGTGCTGCAGTACACTCAGGTGTTTCACCTGTGCTTTTGTATCGCTTCTCAATAGTGAAACTCTAGGTCATGTTTAATCTGGATTGGAGCTGAGCATTGCACTGAGCCATCTAATCCTCTGCGTAATGCCTCTCCAGGCATTTTTGGTTTGGATGTGGTGTGTGAGGGAAGCTGCCGCTGGGTGGCACCAAACTAAAAAAATCAAACAGTTGGACTTGCAAATTGTGTTTTCCTTTCTGTGCAGTTTAAAAAACTAAACAAACAAAAACACAACATGCTTCAATAATTCTGTGAAGGGTAACCTTTGAATCAATATTTTAAAGTGCCTTCCTTTCCAGTCGTTTTGAAATTGTTGGGAATAGTTTCTCTTGTTCTGTTTAAGATGCGCATTAAGGGAGACTGTACAAGATGGTCTGTTTCTTGACTTGAGTCTTTTTATAAAACATTGCTCAAATTTGAACATATGGGTGGTTGGCTAACAGAGGAAATGACTGTGCAGAATGAGACTAATTAATGAGTGGAGTGGGAATAATGTCGTATCACTGCAAGAGGTTGAGTAACTTACCTGTGTGAGCTGGGGTACCAGGCACACATGGGACTGAGTTTGGTCCTGAGTTAGCTGCTTTTGCTTGAAATGTCTCTGAAGGGAAGGATGGCTGTTTTGTACAGGTTTTTTTACAGAAATAATGTAAATGAGGTATGCACTGTGAAAAATGCAATTAATCTTAATTCCTGCAGAAGGAATTTGGAGGAGGAGTGAGTTCCAGATTCTGCAATGACGGAAGAAGAAACTTTTGTAAAACTTCTTGTCCTTTACTGTTTGTTAAACTTGGCTAAAAATCTAAACATTTTTCCTTAGAATACATAAATATGTGCTGACCTTAGTATGGTAAGAAATTTGACTGAGAATTGGGGAGGGGGGAAAAAAATTACCTGTTCTCAGTATTGTGTGGAAGGTAAATCATGTAACTGAGTTTTCTTTACTTAGTGGAAATAGTTCAAGGGTTTAGGGGTGTAGCTACCTCACTATATAGCCAAGATAGAGGAGTTCTCCAGGTGATGAATTGAAGTGCTTGTGGGTGGGTGGATGTATATATCCATACTGTGTGTCTTTGCTTTGCATTCAAGACTGGATGTCATTTGTCAATCTTCTAAATTTGCAGAGGTTATAGCAGAGGTGACGATGCATTCTTCTCAATTCCATTTTCACTGCTTTTTCTGCTTCGTTTCAGGCTGAGAGCTTTGTCTAGTGGCGGGAGTGTGACATCCCCTCCTCTGTCTCCGGCTTTGCCAAAGTACAAACTAGCAGACTATCGCTATGGGAGAGAAGAAATGTTGGCACTTTTTCTAAAGGATAATAAGGTAAGGAGGAAAAGGGAGAAGGCCTGATGTGTGTATGTGCACAATCTTGTGATTAGAGACAGTTATTTGTATTTTATGATTATGGACACAAATTGTATATCCCTTGGCAAACAGCTGAAGAGGTTTGACTTGTTTCTCTGTACTCATTTGATCCCACTCTTATTGCATTCATTGTTTAATTCTTTTTGTGTCTGAAGACAAATTCCTGTACCCGCTGAGATCAAAAAACTCACCTTCACCTGACTGCCTTATTCAGATCTATTGCCACAAGCGGCTGAGGGTTAAAGTCTCTTTTCAGCCATGCAGATTTGCTTGTCTTGGTGGGATTCTATTTAATGCAGTTAAAACAATAATTTGATTTGGCTTGGAATTCAGGCAGTAAGTCATATTAGCATGTCACCATAAAAAAAAAAAAAAAGCCCCTGTTTATTCTAACTTAAGACAGTTTGGTTTAGCAGGTAACCAGCCCAGTCAGCAGTCCTCAGCATTTCTCTGGGACTCAAGTCACAAATACAGCACATATAATACAAAACAATGTAAAAAATCAAGAGCTTTCACTTGATTTAATTACAAATGAAGGTTCTCCATGATACAGAAGTCATATTTCCAAGGGCGTTTTAGGTAAATGAATCATTCCTGCTGTATTTGTAAACATTGGGGTTTTCTGTTGATGGTGGCAGAGATTAGTGTATCACTGCAGCAGACACATAGTGACTTGAAAGTCTGAATCCCTCCAAGAGCCTTAGCATCCAGTCAGAGAGGGGCAGCAAGAAGTCATTTTGGTTTGAGTCTTTGGCTTTGCATGTAGATATGTGCACACCTCCATATTCTTACCCTACTGTGAATGTGCTGGCATTTTTATACAGTGCTGGGGGCCTTGCGTTGCTTATATGCAGATTCAAGGGCATTCAATGTCACAAGCTGGTAAGTGTGCTGTAGCTTAAAGCTGTGCTTTAACATACAGAATTATTCTGCTGTGTTTGAGAAGCTGTGATTTAAATAAACTTTGATGTTATGCTTAAAGAAGTCAACTTGTCAAAGGTACTTTGATGCAGTAGGTATGCTCTGTCATGATTCTGGGACTTCTCCAGTTAAAACTGATCCAGAACAAGCTGTTAATACTCTTTTACAGAAAGATGTCCAACGGTTATGATGGGTCCAAAAGGTGTAACTCGTATGTGCATTTCAGAAGGGCATTATTATTAGCCTGGCAATCTTTTGCAATGAAAGAGTTGGATGTCTTCCATCCGTGTTTCCATACAGTTGAGCAATTCTAGTTACTGAGATTGAAAGGACTCTTGATACAGTTTCTAGCCAACTCTGAGATGAAGTGTTTTTTAAGCCTAAGCTGTATCTTGTGCTGTTTCTCATTGTGTCATCAGCATTCTTTGCTGGCTGGCTATTAGGCTAAGTTGCATCTTTGATTAGAAGAAACTGAAAGCAGGAAGACCTCTTCTAGCATATATCCAAGTGGGGAAAAAAAAACAATGCTCGGTTGCTTTGCTTCAACTAAAATTGTCAGAAGTCCTTGTCTCTTGTATTTTGAGATAAATATTCTTGAAACAGTGTTCTCTGGCATAATTAGAGTTTACTTGGCAACAACTGTAGCTTGTCTGTGTGCTCAAGGTCGCATCTGTTGATGGACCTGTCATCAAAAAAGTGTTAAAATTGATTTTTATTTAAATCATGATTAGTGTTCTTTGCTTAATTCCATTTTACTTTTTTCTGTTCTTGTTGATTATAAGTTGGATATACTGACTTCAAATCAAACACAACCTCAAAGACAATAATATGTTAATAGAATTACCTTATAATTAAAACTCTGGATATAAATGTGCACTGTGCTTAGAAAAACAATATTTGCTTACCAGATGAAATTTCACTTTGTTCAGATTTGAGTTGAATTTTTGTATAACTTGAAATTCTGTTGTATGTGATCTTGATGCCTTACATAGTTTGGTTGTAGGTGGTGAATGCTTCAGATATTTTGTCTATAAAAATTTTTTTCTGGAGAAGTAAATTCTCAGTGGAGTTGTATCCATCCCAGTTATGTTACTGGAATTACTAGTGTACTAGATAGAGTTGACAGGATAAAAAAAAAATTGTGTAAATGCATGAATGGGGCATTATCACTGAACTGGAGTTACCTGGGTATATCAAGTAACTGCATATTCACTTTCATACAGATACCTTCAGACCTTCTGGATAAGGAGTTTCTGCCTATTTTACAAGAGGAGCCCCTGCCACCACTGGCACTTGTACCTTTTACAGAAGAAGAACAGGTTTGTATCCTTACAGAGAGACAGGGCTCTTTTAAAGTAAATAAAAATGTAGATTGTCATTAGCGTAAAAGCAAAATAAAAGGGTATGCCCCTGTTTAAAACCATAAAATTTGCTAAAACCTCAAATCTGAAATAGAGCTCAGAGAAAGGGATTCTGAAAGTATGCTAAATTCTAGTTATACTCAAGGATTATTTTAAATTTGAACAAATATTTTCCATTCTCTTCGTCTGTTGATAGCAGAACAACTTATTAAATCCAGGATCATCTTCTGAGAAGTGTATGTATATGTGTGTATATATATATATGTATAAGTACACAACATTTTCAAGTGAAACTGTATAATTTTGGGGCCACCTTCTCTGAAGTATCTAAATTCTGGAAATTAGTTTGTGGTCTCTGGAGAAGTGATGTGTTTTTTTCCTCTGACATGTTCCAAAGAAATATTAACTACTTTGTGTGTAAGCAGCTGCTTGATTATTTTCTAGTTCAATTTCTGTAGATATAGGTGAAAATTGTACGGGAGAGAACAGATAGTTCACAACATGATTCTACTTCAAGGATGGCTTTACTAAGTAGTTTGGAAGTTCTTACTTTCAAGCCAATTCCTAGCAAGGAAAACTGTCTGTCCTGCTCTAAATGCTTCTGATTTTTTTTTTTTTGATTCTGAATTGATTCCCTCTTCATGATTTTCAGAACTTCTGATTGTGCAGTTGCTCTCTGGTTTGTGATTTCTTTGCATTTTTCTTCAAGATACTGTGGCTTGTGGTTGTTCTTGTTTTTAATAGCAGAAACCCAGATGTTCATACTGGCTAGAGTGTAACTTGATTTTTTTAGCAGGGATTTGGAAGAGACGTTTCTTAAGGTTTTACAGCATCCTCATACCTTTGCCCCGTGCTGCTCTGCATTCTTGGTTTTTCTTTTTTCATCATCTTTGTGTCTTGGTATTCTGACACATTCTTTTCATCTCTTCAGTGTTGGTTTGTATTTTTCTTTTGTAGGTTGCCCTCTTACATAGGGTGCTAATAGTTCAGCTTTCAATCAGCAGCCATATTTAAGTTCTTGTGAATGCATTGTGGGTGCTCCTTTATTGTAGTTGTAGTCTTAAAAAGCAACTGAGGTTGTGGATGTGCTTTTATGGGCAATCGTAGCCCAGCTTCCATTCTCTGGTGGAAACAGGAGGGCTTCAGTCAGTGAGCCCAGGAAGTGGTCAGCCAGGCAAACAGTAGCACACCAAAATATTGAACCTTGGTGTTAAATACCGTTGGGCGTATTTTTTCGTTGATCCATAATGGAGTTGTTTGGTCACTGAGCTACAAGCCTTTTATGGTCAAAGAGGTTGTTGATTTATGTTAACAGACAAGATATTATCCAGGAGGGATAATATGAATTTAAGGCCATGTTACTGAAAATGTACTGAGTGGCCTCTTTGAACAGATTGAGATGACAAGTGTTTGAGCTTCAGGGATAGAGTCATGTCACAGACAGGTTTGAGTTGGAAGAGACATTAAATTTCATCTAGTTGTAACTCCCTGCCTTGGTCAGGGACACCTCCAATGAGATCTGGTTGCCCAGGGCCCCATCCAGCCTGGTCTTGGACACTTCCAGGGGTGGGGCATCTGTGACTTCTCTTGGCAACCTGTTCCAGTGCCTCACCACTCCCGTAGGAAATAATTTCTTCCTAATATCTAATCTAAATCTACCCTCTTATAGTTTAACGGCATCGTTCCTTGTCCTATCTCTGTATTCCCTGAAAAAAGCCTCTGTGACCTTTTTTGTGGGCCTCCTTTAGGTGGAGCTCTGCTGCAGTGCCCAGCGTTTCATCAGTGTGTTTCATCAGTTGTAAGTTTCTGAGGAGTTGGCGTGCAATGCCTCTGTTTCCTTCTGCCCATTTTCACTTTTAATTTTACAGTGATCTTCATGGTGGACTTAACAGTGCTCTGTAGTCTCCACAGAAGTCTTAATCTCTAAGAAGAGGTCGTCCATATCTCTGTTTTAAGAAAGTCTTTTTTTAATACTTTCTGAGGACTCGGAGGATGTGAATTATCTTTTTTCTTCTCTTAAGTCAACCTGGATCTTTTTTTCCCCTTCATGGCTGGTTTGTTTGAGATGCTAAGCAAACTCTGCTATGAGAAATTCCTGGTGTTTGTACCCCATGACACAACTAACGTTGTTCATCACTGAGAATCTCCAGTGCATGTTCATAAGCAATCTCAAGGTGAATATGAATGGTTTTGCTGCTAATCACTGCACAGGAAGATTCTTTCAGCTAAGGCTGATAAGGGAGAGTTTAAAGCGACTTTGTTCCTCCTTCGTGAATACTGGAGGTAATGGTGTCCTCAAAACCTGAAGGACTGATTGTGGAGTCCTGTAGAGGACAGAGCGATCAGAACACGCTTCAGCACAGTTGTGTTCAGTAGAAACTGAACCAGCGAGAGGAATTCTAGCCTTGGAATCAGAGCAGTTCTTGCTTGCAAACTGAGAGCTGTGCTCCTGACAGCATTGTGTATGTAGTATGTCTAGGAAGAACTTACATGATCTCAAGTAGATTTAAACATGATATCTAGAGGGAAAACATGGATCATATCAGCTGTATGAATCAGTTTGCATTCGTTTAGGCCTGTGAAATTTAACTGTAGTCAGATACTTGTCGCTACAGTATCCTCTGTTCACAGGGTACGGAAGTACTTTGGACAGAATCACTGGTCCTTTTTATCCATTATGTAGAACTCCACTTGTGATGAGGATGGTAAGCTAACATAGAATTCAACTGGTTCACTTTATAGTAAGTTTTTGGCATGAGATGATAAATTTAAGATCTCTTTCCAAGGAACCTGCCTTTGGAAGAGGAGGTCTCTGCAGGTTGCTTTGGTAGAGATTTCCAGGGCTGCCACTGGCAAAATGCAGCATTGGTCCTTTGTTTTTCTCCTTTGTTCATGTTTGCATTAGAGAGGAATTCACTTGTCTTAATCTGAGAATCTGGAGTAAGGGAGTCTCAAAATCCTGCTAAATATCACTGAGGGATTTTTGTGCACTCGCTGATTTCTGATTTCTGTTTCTTGGGACATCCTCCATTTACTAGGAAAGAATGAACTGAGACCCTCGTAGGGCACCTTTGCACTTGGATGTGCATTTTCAGGGATGGATGCTGAGGTAACGTACTCATCAGCAGGAAGATTTATTGCTTCTTTGACTTCGCTTTTTTTTTATTACCTATTGTGATCCTTCTATGTCAAATATAATTGTTAGGCATATTGTAAGCATTGCATCTTCACCACAGTGAGCCACATACAGTTAGAGGGGGAGAATTTCTTCAGAGTTTAGGCAGATAAAGCAGTTAATTTAAAAAAAAAAAAAAATAGTCAGTTTCATGTTAATGGGAAAATAAGGCATTAAAAAGGAATCTTATACAAAACATATGATAGCTGGAGCAGTTATCAAAACTCATCTAGGTCTGAGTGAAAGACACAAAATTACCTCTTTTCAGCATCCATGCTGGTCTGTGTTTGTATTGGCATCCAGATTTTCAAGTAAAAATAATTAAATGATAATTAAAGATGAAGGGAAAATAGAAATTAGATAAGTATTTATAAAACAGTGCATATAGAGATCATAGGTAGCGATTTTAAATCAAAACGAATTCATTTTTGAAGAAATTACAATTCTTTATACAAATGGCAATTTAAGTAGTCTCCTGATCTGTTGTTTTTTTTTTTTTTTAATTAAGAAAAATAAGTGATGGTAGTGCTTTATTTTTCCTGTGTCTTCATTGTCAGCTGGTAAGCTGAGTAGTTTACCAGCTGTCATAGGTGAAGGACTTTTCTGAATGGTGTCTCCCAGCTGTCTGCTTAGAGGACAGGAATTCTGTTTAGATGCTCAGTGTGCTTTGAGGGATGAAGTGCCTTCTCATCAAAGCTCACAACTGGCATGTATTGCTTACAGTAACTTAATCTGCAGTATTGCAGAAAAACGTTCATGGGTGTTCAGGGCTTTAAAAACAGCTCAACAGTAGGGGAAAAAAACTGCTTCAAAAAAAACCTCAGAAGTATTCACAGCAGGAAAGGCAGTGATTTATTTAGAGATGAGTTCAGGTGATTCATTTTGGCTTAATGGCTTAATGCTGAAGCGATTGCTGTCAATTTTAAGAGACAGCTTGGAAAACAAAACCAGGTTTTCTGATGGCTGACCTTCCTGTTCTGCTATGTATGACTGGATTTGTCCTCAAGTCTACTTGTTACTAGTTCTTGCTTGAAGGAAGATCTGATCTGCTTTGTAGAAGGAGCATACCAAGCAATTAGACCTGCTTCTGAAATAGGCTAAAATTCTTTCAGGTTCCTGTTGGTTTTGATGTTAGCCATTTAGATTTTAAATAGAATCTAACTTGTCTCCTTCTTCTTTGAAGATCTTCAAATCTGTGGTAATTTAAATTCATGTGAACAATTTGTTTCTACGTTCTGTCAAGAAATCAAGGAGTGCTGTTAAGTCCTCTGTACGTTGCTTGTGTTCAGGAAGTATGTGAATTCAGGTTTCCATGTTAATGTTTCTTGAACTTGCTTTCTGGTCCAGTTTTCAAACTATTTGTGTGCAGAGAACGGAGACAGAGTTGGATAAAATTATCCATTCTCTTTTGAAATGACTTCTTTAGCCTTTTTCTTTAGGTGTCACTTATGTTTCAGAGACCTTAAATTTAGTTTTCCCCAAAGCATGTTACTCCTATGATACATTTAGAGAAAAAACTTAGTTCTTCAAGGTGAATAGCAGCAATGTGTACAGTTTCATTTGGGTCCTGTTACTCTTTGCATGTTAAGAGTTTTGCTTAAGAAATGGGTTTGGAATTGTTACTAATGCTGCCAAGTACCGGTCACGTTTTTTGGCTGAATGGAACCGAATGGCACTGTTTAAAGCTGCTGATGTTCTAATCAGCCTAATCACCTGATGGAGTAGATGCTCACTTGCTACCTTCAGAGCATGGAAATGTCAGGTAAGTAACTGGGGAGAAATAATATTGGTAAAGATCCTGTCATGGACCACTTCAGCTGTTAGCGGTTCCAAGGAATACTTTTACTTGACAGTGTCAGTCCGTTGTAGAGTTTATGATGAATGTAAGGAAAACAGAGCTGCTATGGAGCTAAATTTGTGAAATGTTTTAATAGGATCTCACCTTGCCTCTCTCTTCTTCTTGGCAGAGAAATTTCTCGATGTCTGTAAACAGTGCCGCTGTCCTGCGGTTGACGGGACGTGGAGGAGGAACAGTGGTAGGGGCTCCTCGAGGTCGAAGTTCCTCTAGAGGTCGAGGTGAGCTGTTAATGGAGTGTGCTGCAATTCAGATTCAACCTTCTGAAAGACGTTGGATGAAGCTTGGTAATAGCCAGTTTCTCCTGATCAATTTATTTTTTCTTAAGTCCTTAAAAACATCGTATTGGAATGACTTCAGAGAATGAGTATTGGATTCTTAGTGCTAGTTCTGCACACCATCTCAATTCATGTCTGGTACCTGTTACGTGTCTTTGTCAGATTGAATATGGAAAACAAAAGGTAGTTCTGAGTAGGGACAGGAAATTGGTTCAGAATTGTTAGAAATAACTTTAATAAAGGTATAAAACAATTTTTGGGGAGGGAGAGAAGAATGCACGAGCCTAGATGAAGATTGTAGTGGTGGTGTTCAGTATTCTGAAAAGTCATTTTTATCTATTAATATGTCAAGAATAAACAGGAGAAGGTAATGGGAAGATGTAATTTAATTTGTTTGACTGTAGTGATGCACTAAAAATTATTCCCAGTGTCTCAGCCTGGGTGACTTCAAACATTTGCAAATGAATTGAGAAAATATCCTCAAGCAGTATCAGTAGATTAAAACCCAGATGTTAAATCCTGATTTTATTTTTAGTGGTTCCCTTTCAATATGCATACTGCTGTGAACACTATTATTTTTTTATGTGAATGTGATGGGTTACATCTAGAATACTAGAAGCTAATAACTTGAAAACATCATCGGGAGCGATCAGTTATGTAACTTGTCTTTACAGGTGCTTAAGTGAATTTTCTATTATGCTCTTTTCTAATCTAATTCTAATGGTCTTTAACTGTTATTTTCAGTAGCATCTTCAGACTTCTCTTCCATGTGTAGTTTAAATGCTCAATGAGAATTTTGTTTTGACTTAATTTGTTCTCTTTTTGTTCTCAATCCTTAATTGTGTTCCCTTCGTGGTTTTGCATCTTTTAGGTGTTTGTAGATTGCCGTATGTCATCTTGTGGTTGTTTCTCAGCTGAGGCATATAGGTAGATTCTTACGAGGTTGTCTCCTGATTCCACCTTGCTTCATTTATCATTGGCTTTGCCTGAATGCTATGAGCAAAAAGTATGCGTGCATGTGTAGATGTGGGGGGAGACTGACTTACCTATGCCCTGTTCTATTTGTTTAAAAACTACTGCTGTGTGCCTTCAGTGTGCGTATTGCATTGCAGCCACCCGTGGTTAGCTCTCCCTCGATACAGCAGCTATTTTTCTCTAAATGCATTAAGGCTTAATTCTGCAAATGCAGTGAACACTGTTTAAAACTTGGTGCTCATGATCTCAGATCACTACTAGTGTGCTCTCTAGCTTCAATCTCAAGATCCTTAGAACATTTTAAAGTTACCTAACTTCCTTCTATCTTTTTTTTTTTATTTCTTTACCATTAACAATGCCTGTTTATCCTGTTTTTACCCTGTTTTCCACTGTTTTTACACAGTGAGCAGTGAGTTGTTCTTTAATTGCCCCCTTTAGTTTCAGTGAGGTGACAGGGTTAAATGTGGCAGAATATGACTCCTAACCCAGTAATTCCACTACTTAAATGTGTTTGCATGGAGGGGAATTTTCTTTGGCAATAAAGTTCGATTCGTTACACTTCTGTGGACAGACAAAACTTAACATTTATGCAATACTAAGACTGTTTGAAAGGTTCTACTGCATATATCTGTGTTTTCATGCTTGATTTTTAAGCTATGTTAAGAAATGTTAGCTCAATAACTTTTTCTCTCTTCTGCTTTCATCCTCATTTCATCTTTCTCTTTGTTTCTATGGATCTTTCCGTACTGTGCTTGTTAGGCTATTCTGTCAGTCTTACCTCCTGCAGAGCTGTAAAGCACACACTTTTCCACTTTTTACCTCCCTCATTTTTCATTTTTGAGACAGATTAAAACTATAAATTACTGAGCTTTCCCTCTTGTTGGTCCTGATTGCAGTGGTTCTTCTGCTCCTTCCCTTTTCTTTCCATGAACATGGAGCTTCGTGTGTGATGAGTCTTCCCAAAGTCTCTGTCTCTCAGCAGACAAATTCAGAGCTTCTGCCAGAACAAAATTATGGATTCTTAATAATTACACAAATAATGTTCTTGTGTTTGAGGGCTTTGCTTCTACTAGTTACTGAAGAAACACTTAGTGTAGGACCAGTACTAATAACTTGTAAAAGTAGCTCTTTGCTTGCAGATAGCAAGCTCTAAATGCAGTTGTTGTCAAGCTACAATGGAAAGGACTTGAATTCTTTCCAGAGCTTGTTCACTGAATGAAATGCCTCACTTAACAGCTGGAAAACGTTTTTCTTTATTGCCATGCAGTATTGCGTGGGTTCAAAACGTTACCTGATGCTTTTTCACAAACATCATGTGCAACAAAGCTGTTGCTGGTCAAATTCCTGTTTCACTTTCACCAGAACACGATCGCTGTCTTGAAGCGACTTGCACAGCAGCTGCTCCAGGGAGGAACCAGCATGTGCAGTTAGATTCAAGTTCCCTCAGTGAAGCAGAGTCACGGAATTATTACAGTGTTTGTGAGAGGGAATCTGTGAGCAGGATGGGTGAAGGGAAGAAGGGATGAACTGCTGCCGAAGGTGGTGGTTAGAAGTGTGACTTCACCTTGGTCAGTTTAAAGCTGCAACATAATACTTGGTGAATACCCTCTCCGACGTCATTCTGTGTCCTGCTGACAAGGATTGCTCTGGCTGATGTGAAAGTGATTGCTGTGTGGCAGTTACTCTGTTAAAAATTTTTGACTGTATGATGCCTTACAAGTTGGTGTTGCTGATAAAAACCACTTGTAGTGTGAAACTCCCATCGCTAGTGCTGCGTGTCTTGTGCGGAGGCATAAATCCAGAACCAAATTAAATGTTTTGAAGTTGAATTCTCTAAAGAAATCAAAGCACTTGCACGTGACCTTTTTCCTAATTGACTTGTTTTCCTGGGAGCTCCCTGTGGTGTGCAGCTAAGCCCATGCTTTGTGCTGGCAGGACTGGAATGTCAACATTCATGGATAAGAGCCTCAGACGAGCAGAGATTTAAGCAGTCCCTGGAATGGGCTGCAGGGTTGCAGACACCTTGTTTTGTAGCTGTTCTCCTTCTTGGTGAAGACCTTTATAAGAATGCTTTGCTTCTCAGTAGAGCTCTTTCCCCTTCCACCTCCCTTTCCCTTTATAATCTGTCCTTGCTCTTTTTTGAAAGCATGTGAGTGGTGTGGAAGTGGAAATTTCTCATAGCTGAACAGCTATAATGGAACTGCAGTTATCCTGCTCTTCCTGCGCAGTATTACGCTGAGGTAGTTGGTCCTAAATTCCAGTCTTCCTTCCATCTCAAGAACTTGCTTTTGCATTGCTTTTTCTATAATGACAGTTAAAGTGACAGCGTGTGCTGCTGCTTGTCCTTTTGCTTGTGTCTTGTATGTTTTCCTTGCCTTCAGACCTGTCTGTTTTTCAGGTTAGATTTCTGGCTATGGTGATCACAGCATCCAGTGGATCAAGGTCCTCATTCTGAGGTTTTTGAGGAACTACTGAGTTACAAGTAGCACAACTGCTTTATTCACTCCTTTGTTTATTGAGATTTAATGACTTGGCATCCACTACTTTTCAACAACTACACTTAAAAATCCTGCTCCGTGCTCCATCTGCTTCCACACCACTTTTTGGAAGTGGCATGCTATTCAGAATGAGCGTGTGGTTCTACGGTAGTGGCCACGAAAAAGAGTGGCAAATGATGTATTTGCATGTGTTTCTGTGCAAGCTTTACATTTCTTCTATTTTCTGTTATCAGTATTAGGTGTGTCCTAGCATGCACTTTCTGGTCAGTCATCTACTTAGAGTAATCTGCTTACTGAGTAACTGACTTTATCAACACAGTTTTCTTTAGCTGCTTACCTCCTGTAGCTTGTAGAATGAATTTCAGTGCAGTGTGGTTCGCATGCAGTGCTCTGGTTGACTTCTGGAGGTGCAGATGTGCTTGGTTGGACACACCTGGGCAATGTCCCCTGGGGGTGCAGCGAAGGAGGGTGCCAGTACAAGGTGGCAAGGTGACTTCAGTAGGTCCTGTCCAGTGCTATGTGGTTCAGTAACTCTGGGAATTAAGCGTGGTATGGGCCCACAGACAGCCTTAGGGTGAATTGCTGAGAATGTTTGGTTTTGTTTGGATTTTTTTTGCAAGGTTATCTTTTAATTCCAGCCATTTCAGTCAAGCCACAGGTCAAGTGCCACTGAAATATTGATGAACCATGTTGTTGGAGGCTGAGTAGAGAGGAGTGTCCCAGGCTGTTATTTCACATACCTGCAAAGGTGGCACAGGGCATCCTGCTGTTAAAACAACTCGGATTCTGTTCTTCCCCATACGCAAGGCATTTGCCTTCAATTGCTGGTGACATCTCTGTGCTGCTAGCTCTGCTAGCTTGTATATCTGATATTAATAATCAGTGTGCATTCATTATGCTGCAAGACAGCACTACAGATGTTGCTGTCCTTCGCTGTAAAAGAGAAAAGGAAATCTGATTTTATAGGGAAAGTGCATGCAGCTTTCCACTGGCAGTACCTCAGAGACACGAGATGAGTCTGCCTTCATTTTGTGTTGGCTCTGTGACTGCCGGTGGCTTTCTCTTGAGAGCTGTTTTCACTTTATCTTCTGTGAGAGGAAGGAAGAGAGCTTTCCTGCAGTGAGGAAACTAGGCAAAGGTGCTGTTGCATGAGGTCCTTAACATTGCCTGGACTTTATCTCTGAAGAGTCACAGGATCTTAGGGAACCCATCATGCCCTAGCTGAATAAAAGCATGCTTCTCTTGGTGTGGTATCACATCTTTGCTGTCTTGTATTTGCAGCTTTGCTTTGCACTCATCTTTGTCAACCTTATAGTGTCAGGCTTCCCATAGAGAGTGAAGGTATTCGTGTTGCTGGTGCAGTCATTGCTACTCTATTCTCTGTCCTCGAGTGCTCGGTCAGCTCCTCTGCCTCCACCTGGCTCTACACAGAGCAGCCACGCTGAAGCAGGCAGCGCTTCCTTTTGCTCAGTCGTTCTCTTGTAGCATCCAAACGCAGACAGCTTGAAAAGAGTTGCCCAAAAGTACAACGTTGAGCATCTCACAGGTGCTTACCTTCCAGTCATTTGCAGCTTGATGTGTTTCCTGAGCCAGACGTGATATCTGTGTTTATCCAATGTTAGCCTATTTCTCTTTGAGTTTTGTCCAGTATTCATCTGGGTTTGTGAGCTTGGAGTATCCCCAAAGCCCTCTGGTAAAGTTCACATCTCTGTGACAAGGAGCTCTACTGCTGCTTCTCTGTGATAGTGATGGTTTTGGAAGTGATGGTTTTGCCCAAAAGAGAGTGATTACAACCCCATTTCTAAAGCAGAAGGAGAAACTTCACAGTCTAGCTTTATTTGGTTTCCTCATATCTGAGCATCCCTTGTTTTCTCACTATCTGGAAAGAAACTTTGCACCAGGTTTGGTGTAGAGCAGTAGTGAAACTGTTGCAACTGCCTTATTTTTCCATTTTTAAAATGTTTTTGAAGCTTCTTTTTGTAAGACACTGAATTATGGTTAAATTCCGTGGTGGATCCTGGAGTCTTTAGATTTAGGGCCTTGTTAGCAGTGCTTTCTTTGGAAGACTACAGAGACTGGAGTCCGTCCTTACGATTCTTTTTTAGATTTCCTGCTTCATCCAGTTGTAGTGTCTTGTCTTATTCCTCCAGACTCCTAGCCTGGTTTGCACATCATCCTTAGAGGTATTTGTTTTCTTTAAGCCTCGAAGTGTGAAAAGATTAAGATTTGTGGTAGTTTCCCAGCCAAGAATTCTACTATCAGGTGTTTTTTAGGTCTTTGGACTGGAGTATATAGAGGCTGTATGCACATGCAATCAAGAAATTATCCTGACAACCAGCTGTTTGATTTATTTCACTTGTTTTTGCTTTTTTTTTTTTTTCTTTCCAATGGATCCTTGAAATGGTAAGTTAGTGGGCCTAAAAACCTCTGATTTCTTCTGCTGTAGCACTTTGTGGAGCAGTTTGTCATCTTTGGTAGACCTGGAAACTTTAGCCAGCCAGTTATCTAACCAGTGCTGGTTACCAGGAGGCTCTGAGGGTGTGTGGGTGGTGGTTTTGTTGCCTTTTCTGTTTTATTTAACAAAACACCCCCACCCAAACACTGAAGATGTGCTTCAAGAGGTTTTACTTGAGGATACATTTGTAACTTTTGGGCTGAGGCTTGATACTTGGTAGCCACCTGCAGAGACTGTTTCCTCAAAAAGCCAGGAGATGAAGAACCGCAGCAGCTCTATAGTAACAACTCCTGTTGTCTTGCCCGTATCTATCCTGTGATTCTTCTTTCTCCCCCTGCTGCTGCTGGGGGATTTCTGCTGAGGATCACTGGAACTGAAGAGTGAAGTGATGAAGCTTCCTTCTCCCTTACTGCCCGTGACAGCGGCAGTTACCAGTACATCTGCAGTGCAGTGCCCTGATGCTGGGCGCTGCTGTTAAGAGCAATCTGGTTTTCATGCGTGTGAAGCACACGTGTGCTGTGTGGATGTTGTGTGAGCGGTGCATCCTTGTTTGCTAGTTTCTGTTGGGTAAGTATGTTTTTCTGCATAGCGCTTATTACAGAATTGTTTGCCTATTCTGTCTGATCTTCTGCTTCTTGATAAGAGTTTTTATATAAGACTGCTTTTCTGAGGCTTTATTCCTTTTTTTTTTTTTTCCCCCTCTTTGCCCTCAATAATTTTACTGGGGCTTAAGACTGCAAGATGAGTTCACAGGGACACCAGGGAAGGGCAACCTACCTGACTCAACTTCTATTATTATTTGTTCAAACATTTGTATTTTTTTGTCTTTTCAGGCAGAGGCCGAGGAGAAAGCGGTTTCTACCAAAGAAGTTTTGATGAAGTGGAGGGTGGATTTGGGCGAGGAGGGGGCAGGGAAATGCACAGATCACAGAGTTGGGAGGAAAGGTAACAGACAACTCTAGTCCTTAAAGTTCTGTATCTGCATCTTCTCAGCTTCCATTTTTGCCTTTTGACTTGATAAAAATATTTTAGGCAGGGTGCTTAGGCATTCCTGTGAGTGGAACATCTGAATGTTTGAAGTGGATCCAACAGTTATTTTTCTAGAAACTCAGGAGCAACGAGAAGAGTACTTCAGCAAAGAATTTAACAAGTTCCTGCAAAGAAGGAACTACATAGAGAGAATATAAATGATGGACACTAAGAAGGCAATAGCTTGGGGATAAAAAAAAATATGGATTTCTGAATGATTCACTTTGTCTTTTAGTCTTGACAGCGTTGCATTGACAGTACTTAGTAGGGTCACACTTCAAAACACACCTAGTTGCCAAAGGATACATGTATATTGGTGTTGCTGAAAATGTCAGTTATCATTTGGACCTTAAAAGATCCTGTCCATCAAGGCCTGATTTAAAAACAAACAAAAAAAAAAACCCCAAATCTAAATACCCCAACACCAAGCCAAACAAAACAAAACCCCCTCATACCTAAAACGAATGGAGTAGTTCTAGAACCTTATTTGAAACTTTTATTCTACCTTTCTAGGGGAGACAGACGCTTTGAAAAACCAGGGCGAAAAGATCCAGGTATGGTTTTGTTACTGCGTGGGCAGAACACGGGAGGGAGGAGCAGGGATGTGTTTGGGGAAGGAACCTGTGTGTACATAAACCTTTCTTACCTGCTCCAAGTGTATGGTTAACAGAAGGTTCATAGTACTGTGCTCCTTTACTCTGAATGTATTTTCAGTGTTGTTTCTGCCCCAAGTAGATTCTGTTTATTCAACCAAGGTGTGTGATGTCTTTAGTAGTTGGATCTAAATTCCTGTGCATCTGAGAAGAGCCTTTACTGATTAACTTTGTGGGTATGCTGTAGAATTTGCCTTTTAAATGCAACTTTTAAACTTTCCTGGTGTGTTATTTTGCTACCTAGAATTTCTGGACCATGTGAACTGTTTGGTTTTTTTTTTTTTTTTTTGAATGCTTGCTGATGTCACATAAATGCTAATGGCAGTGTGTTGAGGTTCCCATGTTGTGGGATGAATGTCTGTCAAACTAGTTGAAGTTGTCATAGAAATTTTCTTTCCCTTCAAGTTACCTGTTTCCTCCTCTCTCCCAGTGAAGCTGAGAGTATACCAAGAAGTGTGTCTGCCATTTTCCTGTTCTCTTCCTTAAACACTTCCCATTGGCCGTATTTAGGCAGAATCATTAATTTTTGACCCAGTGTATCTGTTTAATTATTCACCTGAACTTAAGTTGGAGCGGATTATTTTCTGGGAGGTGGAACATAACCATTTAGATAGAGTCTGCATTGTGTGTGAGTGGTGAGAGGGAAGGTTCTCCTCTGTCAGCTGGATATATTGCAATTTGTTCCATGGATCACAAACTGCTTGTTCTCTGATGTGACCTTGCCCTTTCTCTGTGGCATGTTTCCACATGCATGTGCTGCCACTGGGTTTAGTGGGAGTTCTTGCCTAGCAAAAGCTTGCAGACAGTCCTGCCTTCTTAGTATTCAGAGGGTCTCAGGCTTTAAAGGAGACTTGGCTAAACAGCCTCTAGTGAATGTGTTGGGAAATGGTCAGAAAATACCATTGCAGCTTTGGTTTTTAAGACACAAACGCCAACAAGAGATTCAGTTGAAACTAGAAGTTGATAGGAATGTGTTTTAATGCCTCATCAGCAGTTAGATTTCTTTTTTTATTTTTATTTTTTTAGGGAGAATAGTGTAAGTTTCTGTTTCAATAATGCAGATTACCATGGTGGCCTGTGCCCTAGGAATCTTATTTCCACATTTCCTTTTAAAGCCCTCTGAAATCTCTCTCCATGCATGTATTGATTTTTTTCATATATTTCAAAGAACGCTTTTATTTCTTTTATATTGAAAAAAATGATTAATCAGGATGGTGCTAGTTTTCCTCATCCTCTGTTTTCCTTGAAGGAAGTTATTCCTGAAAATAACTTGAGGTTTCTCTGAGATTGGCTGTCTTTATATTGCCAGTAGTGGAATTTGTCTTTCAGTGAGTATTTATATTCAGAGACCTGGTGAGGAGGGTAGGGAAAAAAGGGAAAAAAGTCCAGCAGAAATTTCAGGACTGCACTTCTTTTAACAAAAGGCAAATGGATGTAGCAACAGCAGAAGTAATATCTGCTATAATTGGCTGATTTGTTTAACAGCTTCCTGTTCCTGTGATTAAAACACTTCCAGGTCTGGGCTAAACTGTGGACCACATTTCTGATGAAGACTGTGAGGGAAATATTGGCTGTCACTGCACAATGAGATGCATCTCGACAGAACTTAAGCACATGTTGCACAGTGTCAGTTCTGACAGAAGCTGACCTTGCACCTGACGGTGGGGTTTAGTGCTTCACCTGCTTTAGAGCATGTCTTGTTTGTAACAACTGCTGCTCATCAGGTCTTCAGAGTGCATCTTCTGGGAGTGATGTTCTAGAGAAGATGGTATCCCCTTGTGCTTTCCTGGAAGTCCTGGTCCGTTGTGAAGGATGAGGTGCTTCCTCTCAAGCTATTTAACTTTACACTTTACCAGATTGCTCCTCCTCTAAGTCTCTTCTTCTGTTACTCTTCTAGTTTGATCTTATTTGGCCAAAACCTCTATAGCACAACATCATAGAGGCAAGGGACGTAGAATGTTTCTGAAGTCCTAATGTAAAATAATTATTTTAATTAGTCGTTTGTGTTTGTCTGTTCTGAGATTAATGGCCCCATAAGTGGGAGGACCATTTCTTTCCTCTTTACCCTCAAAGAAATGCGGTGGAGAGCACAGAAGGTGCCGATCTATTTTGACTCAAGCCTTGATTAATAAACAAATGGTTAATGTTATGTAAGTGCTTTTGGATGACAAAATACTTAGAACATGAAATGGGGATAGAGCTGTGCCAAAAGAAGCCTCATGTTAACACCAGACACTGGTATACAACTCATACGGTAGTTATAGCAGAAAGATGGAGTGAATTGGCATGCAGGCTGCAATTTAGGCTTATGTGCTTCAGCAGATCCATAAATTGGTTTGTTATTCTTGTTAAAGTTCCTACTTTAGGATCTTATTCTCTAATTTTGCTGTGCTTCAGTTCTTCATTGCGTTTGGATAGAGCCTTAACTCAGCCCCAAATTACATAATTGAGTTGTCAACTTTTTCATTTCCTTTGTTCAGGGTGACCACGTTACAAAATTAATAAGAGAAGAGAATATGAAACTTCTGGGCATTCATAATGGATGACAGTGCAAGAACCCTTCCATTAAAAATTGTGAGATAAAAAGCAGAGAATTCAGTGGAGAATTGCTTCTCAAATATTGAAGAATATACTGTTGTAGATTTCTTTTTTTGCGCTTGTGATGGTTTGCTAGTTCACATTTAGCTGATTCTCAATGTAAACGGCAATATCTGTTCCTGGTTTCAGTGTGCAGATCAGAGATGCACGAAGGATTTGTAAGTTCCTATTGCAGATTGTCAGAATTTTGTCAGACTTCATTGAGAACACAAATTGCTTCTGGAAGGCTGAGGCCATTAGCAAAGAAAATGAGCAAGTTGTTTTCTTGACCACAGCTGTCTTTTAGAGCTCCGTGAAAGCTGCTTAATTTTCTGTGCAGTCTCTTGACTAATACCTGCTTAGTAGCTCAGGGGATTTGATTAGTTACCAGCAATTACACGCTGGTAGAAAGTAATTGTAACGTAGATTAAACCAGACATTTAGGAAGTCAGTTGTGGAAGCTGCTCGAGTTCTGTTTGTGTATTTATTGATTATGTTGAGAAGACTTGAACATAAAAAGGGTGCTTGAGTGAATGTGAGGATGTTGAATTTCTTTGTCATGCTTTGGCTTGTTGTCCTTCCCTAGCTCACTAGTGAGAGGTGTATCCAAAGAGGGTTCCTCTCCAGCTTGCTCTTGCAGCCAGTGTTATTGAAAGCATGGAGTGCAATTTTGTTGCATCTGAGCCCATCAGCAATTTTGCTAGGCTTGTGCTCTGATTTGGGCCATGGTGTATTTCCAGTACTTGATGATATATCCGTGGTTCACCCGTGCTGCAGAACTGTGTAAGTAATAGGGGTGTTCTGCCCACCTCTTGTTCTGCAGCTCTTCTGAGGTAACTGCACGGGTGTTTGTGTGCCTGATTAGCTTCGGCAGTATTCTTCAGCTGTAAAATGTAATATGTGAAGATAGCACCTAGCATATACTAAACATATTTTTTATACTTGCGGCTGTACTCCCTTTTAAACCAGATTTATAGAAAGAAAATGATTTTTAAGAAAAGAGACAGCTTCTAAGTCTCAAGTGGATTTAGAAATTGGACTGAGCAACCCAAGCTTTGATTAGATGTTAACTGAAATCAGAAATAGTTTTTTTATAGCGTTGGCTCTAAAAGGTGTGATTGTAGTACCCTCCTGCTGAGATCATACGTCTGAATTCTAGGGTAATTAGTTTGGTTATTCTGTTAACTCCTGGTTATTTCAGACTTGATGCAGAAATCCATTCTATTGCTCCTGCACTGGTTCTTAATTTGTAAGACTTTCCTCTAGGTGTTATGCTGGGAGAGAACATGAAAATAAACCACTGTGGAAGGAAATAATTGAAAATTGCTGGTACTGATATGAGGGTGGAGGAGGGATCTTTAAACTGCATATGGGGTCACAACTGAGAAGAGCAGGGCTGAAGGCAGTGTAATCTGTGTGCTCTGCAAGCTCCTCAGTATTCATGAATGCTTTTACATAAAACTAAATTCCAAGGAAGATTTTGAGAATATCTGTAACAAAACCAAATCCAGCTAAGATCAGGAGCGTAGGGAGGCAATACTTTAACAAGTTTGAGTTGAATTGCAATGAAGACATGGTTGTCCTGCTTCTTCTTCCCTCCCTGTGTGAAGTGGTTCTTTGGAGCTGCTGTTTCCCATTTCCAAATGGGAACGGGGCTCCAGCAGTTGTTGGCACAGAGGAGTTGTGCTGTATTTTCAATCACATTATAGAGATGTCTTAGAAGTACAGACCCTAGGACCAAGTAGCTTTTTGCTCAGCATTTTTGATTTGTGAACACACTTTGATTTTGAGGCTTGAGAAGAATTTCCTTAATGGTATCTCATCCCTTTTTGCCTGCTGCTGGCTACCAATGGTAAAAGGAAGCGTGTTTGGTAGAGTGTTAGGCTTCTGTAAATGAAAGTTATTTCTGCTATCTTTGTTTTCTGGGAAAAGTCTTTTACCTTTGAAGAGTCAACTTTTAGTTTATTCACATAATAGACATTGCTTTTGTTAAGAGCTTGTAAATAATTATCCATACTCTATTTATTCTTTAGCTTTTTAAATTATTTGGGAGCTTCAGATTAATGTCTTAATTGCAGTAGACTTAAGAGGCACTTAAATACAAAAGTCTCATGTATAGTTTAATTTTTTTATTTTAAAATTGATTCAAGTGTCTGTGAATAATTTGTGCTGTGTGTACAGGCAAATATTGATGTTAAAAAGCATAAAATATAAATGCAGTTCTACTTCTCATGTGGGTATAGTACATCCTCCTGGGTCAGACCTACTTGAGAAGCAGTGCAGAGCTGAGGATGCGTGACGTGTGTTGTCCTTTTGAAAAAGCACATTGGTTCATTTAGTGTAGTCTGTTTTCCACTGCTAAATAATTTATTCAGTGTTTCCAAGTATGAAAGATTTCCAGTCAGCATTTGCCGTATACATCAAGATTGTTTGATAGTGGCTTCGTGGACGTGTCTTCAGATATGTTCTCATCTTACTTGATGGAATAAAATACTATGGAGAGTATTTATGATTTTGCTTAATAAGCAAGCACAGCAGGGGTGCTTCTCACTGCCATGAGAGATTGGCGATGCTTTTGAAGAGTAAGTTCAGCCCTCTGAAAACCGATAGAACCCTGCATCCCCAAAGAGTTAAGGTAACAGGCGAAATTAGGGTCTTGGATCAACTGAATGGCTTGTGTGAGAACTAATGCATTTGCTGAATGACCCCATTTTGGATTTCAGTGAGATTTTTCTCTTGTGTTGTTGCTGTCCATTTTTGTCCCAAGCTGGTTGATTAGGATTTTAGTCAGCCTTGGGTCTTTCCTTTCAGGGTCAGTGCAGCTTTAATCACAGTCTGGTGAATTCAGCAGGTAGTTCTTGTAATTTCCCAGAAGTAGTGCTGTGAATCTTGTACCTGACATTGTCCAAGGCAGTCGATGCAACTTCTCCCCAGCTTACATGGGCACACCAGTTCTCTTCACTCTGCATGTTGTGTTGTGATCAAAAGGAGGGAGGGTACGAGAGAAGAGATCGCTAAAAGGTGGCAGGGCAGGCAAGGAAGGAAGGTTGTGAATGGGACCCGAAAGTTTAATGTAATAGTAATTAAAAAAAAAGCACAAAGTTCAAACTCTGTTTCTATTCTGTGAGGCCAGTCTCAGAGAGCTGGAAGCTGTCGGCGTGCTGTCCGTTGATGCGGATCTCCTTGGTAGTCCTTTTTGGACTCATTGAGTTGGCCGCAACTGGGAGCTCAGGAATTGTCTTGTCAAAATTCTCCATCTTGATCTGATATTCACCTTTGGCACTGCGGGCTAGCACAGGGGCAAAACGGTGGTGCAGCATGATCTCTGAGGGGAGATATGATGTCCTCCTTTGACACATTTCTCCTGTCCCCTCCTGCACGGCTGACAGAAAGACGACCAGCTCAAAATGGCGAGCGGCCTCTCTTTGGAGGACCCCAGCCAGTGGGCTGGATGGGGTGATGGAGTGGTAGTAGGTCAGAGGGAAGGTGAAGAAAGGACACTCCTCCGAAGTAATGCTGTCTAGGTGGAAGTCAATGCTAGTTTGGTGCAGCTGACCGTTCTCCTGTTCTTGGTAAAGAATAGCAGAAACCTGGACGCCGGTGAGCGGGCTGGAGCGTGTGTTGGCCACCTGAAACATAAGGTACGGCTTCCCCTCCGTGTGCGTCACGATGGCGGAGCGAGTGAAGCGGATGGAGAACGCCCGGTTCTTCGGTCGGGCGATCTTTGCCACAAAAGCACCTGTGTCATGGGAAGGAACATACTGAATGTGAGCGTCGTGCCTAGGTTGTTTCCCTGCACTCTCTGAGCTATGTAAAGCAGTCCGAAGAAACAGAAGTAGGATTGGGTGCACGTGGTCTTTCTGAAAACTGCAAGGCTGTCCACTTATTGCCCCTATGTACTGTAATTAGCAATAGTACGTAGTCTTGGTGGGCTGTCCCTGGAGAAGGATCTTACTCATATATGATAAACTGAGTACACTAAGTCTGTTGAAATACCTTAAGCCTGAGAAGCACTTAAAGGAACTTAAAATACCTCTGAATAACTGTGACATCCTAGAAATTTCCTTTATGTTAGGTACTGAGGAATACGTAAATACTGAGTTAAAGATGAATAAAAATCTTCACCTAGACAAAAGCGCAACTGTTAAACTGATTTCACAAATTTTAGTTGCATGGAAAATGATTTCTTCCCATGGAGAGATCATGGCACAATAAGTGATTGAGAATGGTAAGTGGGGAGCTCCCACAAGTATCAACCAGTAAATAGTGGCACACTCCAATACAAATCCTCATACCACTTAACTTACACCTCTTGTTCATGAAAGTAGTTTTAACTTACTATTTCATGGCTGAAATCTCATGCCTTAGTAACTGACCTTAATTCTTAGTCCTCTCAGGTATCAGTAAGATCAAAATTTATTTCTGACTTCCTAGATGTCATTACACCTGTCATATCTAAAGATTAAATGTGAGCAATTACCTGTGATGAAGGCTTCCAGCATGAGCCCCAGGACCATCTGTATTGCGAGCAGGGCAATAGCACTAGGGCAGTCCCCACTTGGGAACATGGTGCCATAACCAATAGTGAGTTGTGTCTCCAGTGAGAAGGAGAAAGCAGCTGTAAAACTGGTGATGTACTTGACACAAATAGTGTGGTTGTCAGGTGGAGAATCGTGGTCCAGCTCCAGGTCCCCGTTCATCTCAGCCAGCACATACCAGAGCACTGCAAAGACCAGCCAGTGGATGACAAAAGAAGCGGAAAAGACAAGCATCATCCATCTCCAGCGCATGTCCATTAGTATTCCCCATGCGTCTCGGAGGTACGCCAGGCCTTTTCCTTGGGCACCGTCCATCTGGAACGTGCTGTGTCCATCCTTTGTGACCATCCTCAGGTATCTTTGGGTTAGGAGGGGAGCACTGGATTTGGTGTTGTTGCTCTCTATCATATCTGTTCTCATATTCTGGAGAAAAGAGAAAAATAGTCTGATACAATGCAGTGTATTTGTGTTTTGCCTAATGTTCACAGTTTTTGACACATCAGCAGGGGTTGAAATGCTGCAGCCAACAAAGGACGGCTTATACATTGCAATCCAGAGAAGATTAAGTCAGGAGCCTGGGGTGGAATTTACCACTGTTTGTGGTAATACTTTGATAAAAAAGATTAAATTTTAAAATCTAGCTATTTCTCAAATTTTCCCCGTTTACTCGTTGTATATACTTGCATACTTTACTTTCTTGAGTCTATATTTGTCCTGTGATTTAATTCTTAGGAAGATGGGGTTAGGCACATTGTATCTGAAAAGCAATTGAATTCTGTCTTGTATCAGTTTTAATCTTGTAACTATCAGTTTCATTTTTGTTTCTAAAGCAGAGTGTAATAGTTTACCAATACTATTATGAGTGCTATTGGCAATACTACTATGAGAAGGTCTATTGTTATTTCTCTAACATGATTATGCATTTTAGGAGGATGCTGACATTTACCTCATTTCTACCAAAATAGATTTTCTTTCAGGCTTCTCTAGCTCAGTAAATGACTGTTGTCTGTACCTACTTTGTCTAGCTCAACAGAACTATAGTGTTCAGGGCAGAGCTATTTCTGAGTCTGAGTTCATTTATGTAAGCACAGGATAGAAAGAGGGCAGGAAACCAGTACCTGAAATACACTGTGACATGTGATTTGTAATTTAGTCTAAGGAGTGTATTTCTATTAGTGACCAAATAGAACAGCAAGTGTAAGGGAACTGGGCGGGGGGGAGGGGGGTGAAGGTAGAATTGCAGATGAGGGAAGCAGAATGGACACTTACAAGTGTTTGGCATGTTAGGCTCCTCAGTTTACTTTTAACCTCAAAACTTAAGTAACTTGTCATATGCTGAGTCTTTGAAAAGACACTGACTGCCCAAATCTGCACATTTGATAAATACTGAATATTTGAAGTTCACCTGGGACAATTAAAATAACAGTTTATGTGAAATAGGCTTCATAATGTGCATGACCTACTTACAGATGGCTGTGAAGGATACATGTTTATAGAAGGAGGATTTTCAAAATGTATGTAAATTCTGCAAGTTGTAGTTACACATGGTATGTTTAATCCAATTGGTCAGTTTTTCATCAGTTTTGCCCTTTCTCTGAAGTAGCACTATCTCAGCTTGTGGTGCAAGTATATGTACAAGTTAGAGGAGCTGGATGCCGCCTCTGACCCAAGAATGCCACCTTAGTTTTGTGTTAAAACACATTGCATCTAAGGGTCCTGAACTTCAGAATGAATTGATGAAGTGTTAAACAAAAAACCACTGTATTATAATCTTTGATCATAATTGAATTGTAGGGGTTGGAAGGGACTTCTGGAGATCAATGAGTTCATCCCCTCCCCACTAGGTTCCCTTGAGTAGATTACACAGGAAAGCATCCAGGTGTGGATTTTGAATATTTCTACAGAAGGAGTCAGACTCCACCACCTCTCTGGGCAGCCTGTGCCAGTGCTCTGTCACCTTCAAAGTAAAGTTCTTTCTCATGTTCACATGGAACTTCCTGGGTTCCAGTTTGTGCCCATTGCTTCTTGTTCTGTCACTGGGCACCACTGAAAAGAGCCTGGCCCCATCCGCTTGACTTCTGCTCTGTAGATTTGTAGGCATTGATAAGATCCCCTCAGCCTTCTCTTCTCCAGGCTGAACACCCCCAGGGCTCTCAGCCTTTCTTCCTGCAGGAGATGCTCCAGACCCTGACCATCTTTGTGGCCCTCCACTGGACTTAGAATAAGCAGTGCTCATGAGAAGCACTCCCTTGTTTGAGTAGAGGAGAATCCTTGCAGAACAAATTGCCTCTGGGTGCAACGTCATGCATTCCTGAAGGAAAAAAGTGTGCTTGTAAATTCTCATGGTATGTTGGAGGGCAGCATCTGCTTTACAGCCTCCAAGTTGTTTGGGCTTGCAAAACGTATGTGGAGAGAATGTGGATCTGGTACCAACTGGTTGGTGACAGAATCCTCATTTACAGTGTAAGTGAGTACATTAAGGAAAAGAAAAACGTAGTTAATACATTTTTTGGCTGTTTCAGATATTCCTCACATCCTACGTTAAGGTAACATACTTGAGAGTAGCAGACTGAGCAAAATGGTGTCAGTATTGTAGGGTCTCAATTTTGTCAATTAAGGAGCTTTCTAGGATGGTGGTTAATCACTTAATGTTCGCTTAAAGCTCTGAAAAAAATCTAGCTAGTCTTCATCAAGTTGTTTAGGATGTTTTCTATGGAGGAAGATCCATTACAGACATTTCAAAGGAGCTTGGGAAAGAGAGCCTCCGTTAGCCTGCAGCAGTGCATTTCATGACGGTCCCTTCTTGGTGCTCCTTGAGACTCCCAGCAGGGGAATGGCCTCTGTGGTTAACCAGGTCACTGCTCTGGTCTCACTTGATACAGGCTACTGATTTGGCTTGTCTAGGACTGCTTAAAGTATTAAGTAGCTGAGTAGATGGCAGCAACAGAATTGGAAGCTTTGGTTCCAAAACTGATTTTGGCAAAAGCTGTGGCTTTACGAGCCACAGGTATAAACTCCTTAGGGGAAGAAAAATATTGAAAGCAAGGAATAAACTCCAAGAGCAGTGCAATTCTTTCAGTGTAAAAGTTGCAAAAGTAACTGCCTTGTGGGAAACAATTTGCTCAGGCTGTAGGATAAGGCCACTGGATTCTCAGAAGCACGAGTCAACTTGAGTAAATATGACTTCAAACTTGAAAATAGGTATCTTCTATGTACTTAATTCCTTGTCCAGTGTAGTCAAAAATTGAAATGTCCTCTCTTCCTGATTCTGGTAAATTAATAAAATGGTAAGGTACAATATAGACCATCTGGTCTGATCCAGTCCCCCTGTGCAGCACGGTCCTTGATAACCCCAAATCAATCCCAGTTTCAAACAGAGGAAGTTTGAGGAAAAACGTGACTTCTCTGTGTCAGCTAGGTGATGTTTGTCTCCAGAGTGGATACAGTTCCTCAACTAGGTTTCTCTAATGTTGTCCTTTAACCTTTATGATATGCTGTTTGTCTGGTTTTGTTTTTCCTGGTTGCTGGCTTCTTTCTTTTACACAAACTTGTAAGACAAGCCAAGGTAGGGTGAGTACCATGCTTTAACTTTTATTAGTGGTTGGACAGGTTCTAAACTGACCTGACTTGCTGATGATTTATGTGTAATAAAAACCTTGCCTTGCAGCTCTAGAATGCTTCTTTCATTTCTGTAATTGATCCAACACACCCACCCTCCCACACTTTCTTACTGAAATCTTTGTTGTGTTGTGACAGCTCTTTGAAGTCACATTGCTGCTCCGTACCACCACGGTGCTTTCCTCCATCTTTTAACCATCCTTTACTTAGCTTTTCTTTTGACAGCAGGAGCTCAGCTGTTACAACTGGGAGGGTTGGAGAGGACTTGCGGTCTTCATGAAGAGACAAGGGCATCTTCATTTTTTTTTGTTTGCCTTCCCCATTGAAGGCACTGAATATTACACTCCCAGCCTGCTTTTGGCTTAGTACATTAATGCACCTGCAACCTTTTTAGGAGCCTGAATTTCCTTGTGAGGAACTTTGCCCTGGAGAGACTTCTAGTGCTTCCATACCTGCCCAACTTTGACTCTTAAAATCTGTCCCACTTGACCTTAGAAGAGATTTGATGTAGTTTACAGTGTGCTGCTTCCTTACAGCAGAGCAATCAAGAGAACATGCTATTTGCTGAGAGTAACTGCAAAACCAGCTTCCAGCTGTAGCAGAATTTGAAGATTTATTAGAACCCAAGTGATGCTGTTATGCCCTTCCTGGGAGTGGGTCCAGGTAACCTTGCACCTGAGAATTAAATGTACTGGTGCTGTAAGCTGTGATCATAGAATCATAGAATGGTTCAGGTTGGAAGGGGCCTTAGAGATCATCTTGTTCCAACCCCCCTGCCATGGGCAAGGACACCTCCCACCAGACCAGGTTGCCCAAAGCCCCATCCAGCCTGGCTTTGAACACTGCCAGGGAGGGGGCATCCACAACTTCTCTGGGCAACCTGTTCCAGTGTCTCACCACCCTCACAAAGAAGAATTTCTTCCTTATATCCAGTCTAAATCTACCCTCTTCCAGTTTATAACCGTTACCCCTTGTCCTGTCATTATCTATCCTTGTAAAAAGCCCCTCCCCAGCTTTCCTGTAGGCCCCTTCAGGTCCTGGAAGGCTGCTATCAGGTCCCCCCACAGCCTTCTCTTCTCCAGGCTGAAGAGTCCTAACTCCCTCAGCCTGTCCTCGTAGGGGAGGTGCTCCAGCCCTCTGAGCATCCTAATGTGTTGCTACCTGTGGACTTTGCAACAGGAACAAACTGAGTTAACCTTTTTTAAAGGTATTTCTATGCCATAAAAATCTCAGTATTGCTGTTTTTCCATTGGGTGGCAATCTTTGATGCTTTGACATAAACATTAGGAAATTGGTGACATGGCTGGATCATATAATTTGCATTAGGGAACAGTCTTGGAAAATTCAGTTAGTATTGTAACTGCTTTATTTGAAAGCTTATGTTACAGCTGCGAGTGGGACAGTTAAAATTTCAACCGTGGTTGTCCTTTAGGTTTTGGAGCTAAGTCCTTATTTAGATGACTGGAAGTGGTTTGTGACAACCTTTTTTTCCAAGCAGTCTGCAGAATTAAGATAACAGTTTTTAGGACTTGATACAAACATAAAGCCTTGTGAAAACCAGAACCTCTGAAACCAAGTCATAATTCTCAAAGTAAATGCCTCGAAGTATAGGATGCGAGAGCTTGTGCTTCTGACCTTCTGTGACTGGTTATTGCGGAGTGCACTTTGAAAAGGAAAAGGTAAAATGGGAACGAGTAGAGCAGGTCTTATTACAGCACAGAAAGACTTCTTAGAGACTTGGTTCCTGAAGACCTGTGATGTACAATTTGTGTATCATCTATTTTCACGTAAAGCCTGCTCAAAGTAGTGTGGAGATCCATCCAACTCCTAGCTATTAATTATGAATTAGCATCTGAGCATTGGGCCAACTAGTCTGGCCACCTTTATAGAAGCAGAGAAACCTTAACCTGACAGTTTAAACATGTTAAAAATGTTGGTATATATAGAATCCTTTACTGAGAATGCTTAATGCAAAATTATATACTGATAATGGAGGAGTAAGCTTAGAGTTGAGTTAGGGTGTTGTCTGCTGTAAGGCTGTAGTAACAGAAGTCTGCTACCATTCATTTTTGTAGAACTTTGTTTTTGAAGAGCAGTCCTGCACTATGATGCAAGCTTCCCAAGAGCTTGTCTAGAATGACTGATAGTTTTCTAGGATGTGCTGGTTCATATTTGATGCTCATTAATGGTTTCCTAAGCCAGCAGTGCTAGCTCACAACCACATGTCCGTAAGCACGGTCAGAATGCCTTCATTAACAGTGATTGGAGGCATGAGATGAAATTAGAAATGGTAATTGTGGGCCTGAATAGATGGAGCTTGCTTCTTTAATTTTTGATGGAACCGAAGTTAAATGCTGAGGTGATGAATGCAACAAGGTGAGGAAGACTTTCTCCTGGTATTTCTCCATCTAACACCTGGTTGCTTTAGTGGTAGACTCGCAGTGCTCCCTTGTTAGCAGAGCGTTGCAGAGTCTTTCCAAAGCTGTTGATCTTGAAAACTTTCTGCAAGAACATTGCTTGATGGCTTGGGTTTTCCTCTCTGTGCTGTTACGACTTTGTTCATTTGAGAGCTTTTTATTTTTTGGTGGCAGGAATCTGGAACTATTTTAAGGTGATGTTTAGTTCGTCAAATCTCAGAAATAAAACTGTGCCCTGAGAAACAGCTTCAATTTCTTACATCCTTACAGAATATTTTTTAAATGTATAGTAAGAAAACTGTTTTGTGTACTTACCAGTCTTGGAAGTTTTGTTTGTATGCAGGAAGAGTGCCTGGACTCCAGAGCAGGGGCTGAACCACTCTTGTGTATTGGTCCCAGCACTTGCGAGAAACTTTCCACAAGTGGTTGGTAGAGATCTCCTTTTAAAAATAAAGAACAAAAAAAAAATGGGTTTGTATGTCTGGTTGCACTGTTTGTAAGGCAGGAGGGTTGGTTTTCGCCTGAAGCTGATTCGATTGGTCACTTTGCCTGCAGGGGGGCCGGTTAGCTCTGATCATGTGGAAAAGAATGCTGGTTTGTTAGGAGCAGTTCTTCACCCAACACAAACCCTTAGCAGCCAAGGAGAAATCCTCAAATGCCTGCTTGGAAAAGGGGTGCATTTTCCCCTCGCCACCTTAATCGAGGTCGTTGTTTAGGTTGGTGTAATCTTAAAGTTTTACTTGCAAGTTCAGAAGGCTAAAATTCCTCTGGAATAGCTGAATGGAAAAAGCTCTGAGATTGCTGCTGAGAAACGAGCTGTTCTCTGATAGATCCTTCCTTCCTAACACGTGTAGCTACTGTTTGTTAAGTGAAAAGGGAAATCTTGTCTCCTTGCTGCTACTTCTCTGCATTAGGTCCCAAGCTTCTGAGTGTTGCTACTGAAAAACCAGGGGCTCATGGTGTAGCCTGTGGTCCCTGGAAGGGGCTGCTGACCTGTAGCTTAATACTAGTCAGAAGGGGTAGATCTGGCCGCTTCTGTTCCATCTCCATATCGCTCCTTTGTGAGAACGTGGAATTAATCACAGGATTTTGCTAAAGCCTGGGAATGAAACAATGCAGTTTAGGTAAGTTGCTCCCTTTGAAAATATGATGAAGCTGATTCCATGCAGTAGGGGAGGCCTTTTTCACTTAAAGCTGTGTCCTCTCTCTCAATTAAAAAATCAGAACAAGTTGGAAGAGTTGTTACTAGGAAGATCTTTTAGCTGAAATAGGGCGCAGAGCGGCCATCGTGCTGCACCACTGAACTGAGCTCTGAGGACGACTTGGTAGTGCTGTTGTATTTCTCATTTTTTTTTCTCCTTTGCTGATCTGAGGGCTTTGGTTGAACGTCATATGTAAGAGGATCTGAGAAACAAAGGCTCTGGTTGTTTGCACTAAAACTGCTGAAGGCCTGCTGGGAAAATTATTAATGTAGACTTTCCTGCTTAGAAAAGAAAATCCTCCCTCATGTTTTTTCTTTAACCTTCCCCCCAACACTAAATTGCAGAGTGTTAATTCTTTGCTTCATTAGTATGGGACGTTTTTAATACGTGTTCAGGCACAGCACCGAAAATGGTGGTAGGCATAGTGTGACCTTCAGAACCAGCACAAAGAACAGGGCCACCGCCTTGGTAAGCCTGTGGGGCAGCGCGGGGTGGTTTGCCCTCACCTTTTTCCTATCTACTCTAGCAAAGTCAGATTTCCAGATTTCTAAAGAAGGCTGCTGTTATCCACCAGGAGGGTGGTGTGGGCATTTTTTTTAAAGCAGCAGTTTCTTACAAACCGTGTTTTGCACTGCAGAAAGCTTATGGTGTCCAATCACGTTTCCTAATCTGGTTCATTGAAATGACTTGAAAACGTAGCATGATTGTACAGCAGATGAATTAGCTACCCTGTGTGATTTCCAGGTGTGTGATGGAATTAAACTTTTGTTCATATCTTTGCATTTAGTGGCTCCCTCGTGCCAGTGGGTAGCGGTGGGTTTAATGAAAAATATAGCACTGTTTGGGTAGTATGCTTGAGTGACCATTGAGACTGAGAATTTATGGAGGGAGAGAAAACACAGAGCTACAGACTATCAGAATTTCTGGTTCCTGTTGCTGACTGTGACTGTAGGTGAGTCACTTCACCACGTGTAGTGTCCCTCGCATGTCGAGTGCTGTCCCAGCGAGCAGGTGGCATTTCCTTGGAGATGTTACCTTAAGGGCACTTGCTCTGCTGTTCTGTAAAATGAGCTCCAAATCTAGGCAAAGTTAGTTGAACTCCTTTAAAAACACTGTCTGCAAAGGATTTCTTTTTGTCCTCTTCTTGAGGAAATGTGTAGCTTGCAGCAGAAAGACTAGTGCAAAGCAGGGCGCTCAGGCTCCCCTAGTTTTTCCCATTTAGAGGAGGTGGCTGTGCTGTCAGTCGTAGCTTCTCTGCTTTTTCTCCGAGCGCTGAGCACATCATAGGAAAGATGGGCAGGCAGCACGGCGAGGAGCAGGTTTTGCTGTTGTTGCAGGAGGTCCTCTGTGTGAACACGTTGCCATGGGGCCGTGTCCCAGATTCCCAGCCTTGCCCTTTGCAGTTAAGTCTCCCTTCAACTCCGTGTTGCGCAGCCGTGGGCTTTTTTGGCCGAATATCACTAGGCTCTGTCTGATGTTTTCTGTAAACACCATTGCTGGCTTTGTGACAGACTTGAACAGAGGTGCCCTTTTTTCCTGCTCCTTCTCTTCAGGAAGTCCAGTCAATTAGTCCAAGGCAAAGCCATAGGCTGCATTTTAGATTTTTCATTCTTAAAACAGTGCCAAGTACTGACTCTGTGAACTGCTCATTGCAGCTGAAGCAAATGTTCTCAGATCTAGGAACGGTTTGCCAAGTCACCGTGCCGAGACCTTGTCAAGAGCTGGTTTCTTGGCTGGTCTGCCTGATGGTCGGGATCTGGTAATGCTTGGCCTGTTTTGGCACACACCTTGCTGTCCTTGGACATTGCTTGCTGTGGTGTCTCAGTACCAGGAAACTGAAGTATGTCCTGATACTGCTCTGCTTCCACAGCACTGTGTCAGATCAGTCACCTGGAGTGCTGTTTTGCTTAGAACATTTTAAAATCACAAGTGATAGCATCCGCAGATGCACATAAAGCCGACCCCTTCGTTCACTCTTCTTGTTTCTTTGATTTTTTTAATGCTGTAATGTAAAATTAGAAGAGAGACAGGATCCCACTTCTCTTTGATCTTGGCAAACAGTGTTTGAGTTATCACCTCTTCAGAACTGTGTATTTGTAGCTCCACAGTGGGAAATGGGGATGTTGTTTCCTTCCTGCCCATTCAGAATACAAAATGTGACTTCACCAGTTCAGTTCTTGTGATTGAAACCAGCTGTCCTAAGGACCACGACTGACACAACCTGGATGGCCTTAAGTATGCCTGTAGCATACTTGGCTGAAACATCAGGGTGATCCAGATATTCAGTGCCAAAGCAGGCTTCACAATATTCTTTATGAAGTCTTCCTCTTGTTTTCAAACCTCAAATCTTTTCTGGAGCAGCAGTGTAGAGCCTGGGGGCCAGTACTTTGCTAGTGTTGAAGGGCTGTCTCCAGAGCCATAGAAACAATGGGAAAAAATGACATCCTTTTCTTAATTGATGGGACCTCTGACTTCTCAAATGTTCTGTTAAATGAGCATCAGGTGGTAGCTGTGAATTTTTCTGAAAAAAAAAAAAAGTCTTAAAAATAAGACTTTACACTGAAAATAGCTAATTAAGTGACACTTGTTGGTAACTTTCTGTGAGGAGAAACAAGCTTGTGTGCTGCAGAATGAAAAAATGTGCTTTTTTTTTTTTTTTAAGAAGTTCAGAAAACTACCATATTCTTTGTTGTCTGAGTGTTAGACTCACCTGGTCTGTTGTATTGCTGTTGTCCTGCTACGATATCAGTGATCTCTTAGTGTATTTACTTTGGGATGACTTGGCTCTGCAGTTTTCTAGTTTTCTACTAAGTGGAGACTTTGCAAAATACACTGTTTTTAAAAACTTTATTCTCAAAGCACAGCAAGTATCGGAGTTTTCTTTAGGCAGGTGTCAATGAAATCAATGCATATCTGGGTTGTATTGAGCTTCAGACTGAGACTGCTTGTTGGTACTGATGATGGACTTTAAACTAGCCAATGTGCTGTAGTCTTTTCTTGATACAGAAACAACAGATGAGCGTGTTCCAGAGTTACAGAGATCTCTGGGTGACTATCAGGGGGGAAGAACTCCTGTGTCTTAAGCAGTAAGGTGTGTTCTGACCCTCCTATCTACTTGCTAGGTCAAGGCTAAGCAATCTTGAAAATTACTCTAGAAACTTGTTCCTGTGACAGCTGGGGAAAGTATTTCATGAGAAACTGGAAACATCTTGGATTTTGTTCTCTGGATGTAGTTCTGCATATACTCCTCCGAGACAGGATGAGAGGGAATGGCCTCACGTTGCGCCGGGGGAGGTTCAGGTTGGATATTTGGAAGAACTTATTTTCCAAAAGAGTGGTCAGATGCTGGCACAGGCTGCCCAGGGAGGTGGTGAGGTCATCGTCCTTGGAGGTGTTCAAGAACCGTGGAGAATGTGGTACACAGGGACATGGTTTGGTAGGTAATACTGGTGGCAGGGGGATGGTTGGACTGGATGATTTTAGATCTTAATGATTCTGTGACTCTATGATAGTCCCTCCCCAAAGCAACTTCCTGTGAAAGATTTTGATCTGGAGAAAGGAAAAGATTCTCTGTCAATGTTTTGAGATGGTTCAGAAAGGACGAGGGTTATTGGGAGCAGTATACAAGCTGCAAAGGCAGAGCTTTGGTTTCTTTCTTCAGAGTGCAATGTCCCTATGTAGAAAGAACTGAGTTCTTCTATATGGAGATTTCCTAAGTGATAGCGTTTCAGGTACTCTGCGTTCCCAGTTCTTCACATAATGCAGCTTTTTCCAGTCAATGGAAAAAAATGAGAGAAATATTTCCGATTCTTCCTAAACCAAATTCTTAAAGTCCCTTACATGTTTTTGACCCAAGGAGTCTCAATGCAGTCATCTTTTTCCTGTCTTAAGCAAGCAGGTGTGTTATACAATCTTTACTGTTTATAACTTTCTTTTTTGTGGATTTTAAAACATGAAGGGAAATTCAGTGTACCTTTCTCTGATAGCTGGATGCTCTTTTGTAGATAACCCCAAAATTTCAAGTTGCTGCTGGTTAGCAGTGTGAGAGCTATCGCATCGTCATGGTTCTGGTGTTACACAGCTAAGCATGCTTGAAGAAATGCACGGTCCTTAAGTCCTGAAGTCACTGCCCCCATTTATTTGAGAACTTATTTTTTTTAAAATATCATAGTGTAAAGTAGGAACTAAAAGATTCTTGGTAGGTTCTTGCTTGAGCATAGTTAGTTCTAACTTAAAGTATTGACTTCATCTCTCCAGAACATGGCTTCGAAGGGTGCTATTGCCCTATTATGTCTTTCTTGTTTGATCCTAAATCCTACTTCACATTTTCAGTCCTTGCTAAAATTTTGCAAGAGTTTGCTGTACATCTTACTGAATTAAATGCGTAGCTCATTCTTCTTAATGTGCAAGTAGCAAATATCTTTGGTTTATATAAAATGTGTGTAATGTTTACAGTTTTAATTGTATCCCTGTTTTACTTTAGCATGAGGCTTTTTGTGTTCGTTGTACTCTCTGCACACTGGCTTCTTTCCTGTTATGTTTCTTTCTTTCTCTCTTGTCTTTCCATGTTAGAATTTCTTGTGTACTTTTTCTTCTGCGTATTTTTTGTATGCTCACACCTCCCACCTTGCCCTCAGCTCCTTCTCATCCCGAGCTACATAAGGATGTGGAGGGGTTTCCTAAATGTCTCCCTCTGTCCCATTTCCTTCCATTCCTCTGCTAAGTTCCTATTGCCCCTTTGGTGCATTTTTTGCCTTGAAGTAGCAAGTTTATGATCTTTGTTTTTCTCGATGTTTAAAGACTGGACTCATGTTTCTAGTGTGTTCACTTACATGTGGTTGGTTTTTTGTTTTTTTTTTTCAGTGAGACCGAACTTTGAGGAAGGTGGGACAGCAGCACCAGGGAGGAAACACGAATTTATACGCTCTGAGAGCGAGAACTGGCGCATCTTCAGGGAGGAACAAAATGGCGATGACGATGACGGAGGCTGGCGGCTGGCTGGGTCACGGAGGGATGGTGAGAGGTGGCGTCCACACAGTCCAGGTGAGAGGAGGTCTGGAGAAAAATGCAGCCATGGCTGTAGGGAAAGGGCAGTGGGTGAATTTGGGCTTGAATGAAGTAGAGGAAAGGGAGGTGGCGTTAAGTCTCGTGGCAAAAATAAGTAAGGTCCTTGCAGCTTTAGTCAAGAATCACAGAATGGTTTGGATTGGAAGGGACTTTAAAGATCATCTAATCTAGTTCCAACCCCGTGCCATGGGCAAGGACATCTTCTGCTAGACCAGGCTGCCCAAAGCTCCATCCAGCCTGGCCTCCAGGGATGAGGCACCCACAACTTCTCTGGGCAGCCTGTGTCAGGGCCTCACCACCCTCAGAGTAGAGAATTAATCAAGTTCAGCATACAATGGGATTCTCGGTCACAAAACCATTGGTAAGAACAAAATTATGTGCATTTGGTTTTATTTTTAATGTCTTCAGTACCATAGATATTTAAGGAAACAGTATTTTTCAGGTGTGTGCTTGTTTGTGTTGTGCTCCAGGTGTGTGTGTGCCTGGTAACATCAGCTTTACTTCCATAGTGCTGTTCCTCCATGGCGGCAGTGCTGAGGGGAGAGAAGTTCCCCTTAGCAGGGAGCATGTCTAGGGTCATGGAGTAATGCTGTGACACTAAACCATCCATGTATTGATGTCTTTCTGGTTTTCAAAAGGTGTTTGCAGTGCCAAGAGGTGTTCTAGGAAGATCTCAATTCATTGCTCTGTACATCCTGTAGTTAGTTAAAGGATGTCCAGTCTCTTGCTACATTTCAGGTATCTGTTTGGTGTTACTGTCCTTCTCCTTGGTTCACTTATTAGCAGCATTATTTTGCCAGAGCTGCAGGAGAAATGCAAAGCAGAGCTCTGTATTTGAGTAGTGTGGCTGAAACTGGGCTTTTTTCTGCAACTTGGAAAGTAGCTGCTAGCCAACCATACCTACTGTGGGGTCTTGGTTTTGAGTATCTTTTGGTTACACAAGGCTTCTGGAGAGCCGAGGGAGGATTGTGGCTGCTCTTCTGTTTTGCCTTTGTAGGGAAACACATGGGAGGCATGGGACATTATTATGGCTGAGGTGGATAACAGCTTTTTTTATTATTAGTCATAAAAAAGTCACATTTGCTCTTACAATGTTATCACCCTTACCAACATCCCAAAGGACTTTCAGTACTGTAATGCAAGCGTTACTTCTGTTCCCAACCGTGTCCACAGCCTCGTACTGCTCTGCCCTCCAACAAATGTTAGCTTGTACTAAAATTAAGCAGTAAGCCTAGGGGTAAATTTATTATCAGATGGTTCTATTTAGATCAGAGCTAAAAGGCAAATGCTGAGGGAAGTCCTTTTCTTTTTCCCAGCGTCTGGTCGTGATTGTTCATCAGACACTGCTGCTTTGTTACATAGTTCAGTTAACATGAAGCCAGCTGAGATGGCATCTCATGATGATCAGATGTAGCATGATATCCAGGAGCGGAGTATTTTGAGAGTGCAAGCCTGCATGCTTTAGCTTAAAAGGAAGCAGAGACCTTGAAGTTCAGAAGTTTGTTCCTGTGTTGAACTTTTTTTTTTTTTGGAAGATGTTCTGAGGAAGGTTTTGAAAATTCATCTTATTTCTGTCGTAGGGAATATTACCATTTATTCAAATTTTTGCTGTAGTAGACAACTAACTTGTGACTTAAGTTAGTTTTAAGAGGTATAATGAAAAGCCAGTGGTAGGAATGTTGAGAATTGGCAGGAAAGTTGCTCATTTTGAAAAGTTGCTCATTTTGAGACAGAGGACTCAATACAGGAACAGCTGTATTGTACTAACAAGTCTTTTAGTCAGAGTTGTGTTTGAGTTTTCCTTTCAGCAGTAGCTACAGGACCATCAAAACAGTTTTAATTACACCTTTGCATTAAACAGTGAGTTTAACTGATGTTGGCATGGCTTAAACTACTTCCCTGTCCTTACCCTGCTGTTAGATCATAGTGCTAATCACGCCTTGTTAAAAATAGACAGATGTCTTCATGGAGTGCTATTGTCATCTGTTTATCTGGGCCTTCCTTTGCCTTGGCTCTGCATACTCCCTACTCGATTGCGTGCTGCTTGTTTTTTTTTCCTTATACTTTTGGGTGAGAGCAGTTTAGAGGAGCATAGCAGTCACCATGCCTGAGTTTATCATCTTCTCTTGTTAAGCAAAGAATACTCCGATCCTCACAGACAGCTGTTTTTCCAGCTTTTGAATTCCTCCTGCTCCTCCAGCTGTGTTTACTGCAGGATGGCTGACCTCAATCTGTTTTTTTTTTTTTNACAAAGGGTTGAGAGGGTGGGCTAAGGCTGCTTCCATGAGTTCTGTGTCTCTAAGCCTAACTTCCTGGCTTCTCTAGTTTAATTGTATCTAAACTCCCTTGACACGCTCAAATCTGTTATTTGTGCTGTTTAAACTGTTCTCCTCTCACACAGCTACACCTGCTTCGAAGTGAGAAATCTTCTGAACACTGATAGTAAAGAGAAGCAGCAAATCTCTCCAACCCATACAGATAGACAAGCCCAACACCTTTTTTCCCCCTCTCTGCTTAATACAGAAGGATGTAAACTTGAATGATTTTGCAGCATGAAAGCAGCCTGGGTTGTATCACCAGGTTTTTCCAGTCAGAGCTTATGGCGTTTTGTGCTTTTTCCATTGCTGTCTGTGCTGAAAGTTTGATGGGAAGTCATCTTTCCTTGTTTTTTTTCCCAATGGAGAAGTTGTTTTGCTGGTTGTTCTGGGTAAGCAGGGTACCGCTCTTATCACAAATCTGAAGCAGGATTGTTAGGCTGGGTTTCCTATCTGTGGGAGGAATGTGGCCATAGCTTTGAATTCCATCTTTGTTTAATGATTTACAGTGATTTAATGACTGCCAATCTAAAATGCCCCTTCTTTCTGTTGTTCCAGTTCTTGATCTTGAATTTGCACAATGATTGCTCTTGAAATTATCAGAGCAAGTCCATTTTATCAGATAGATACACGCTTCTGGTCTCAGAACTAGTGACTGTGGTGTATTTGGTTTTACTGTTACCCAGTTGTCCTTAAGGAATAGGCATCATTTCTTGCCTAACGTTTCTCTAGGATTTTTGTCTCCCCTTGAACAGCTCTACTAAGGTCTTTTTCCCAAGAAACATTTTAGAGACCTCACTCTGTAAGTTTCATATAAAGATTTTTTTTTTGGTTGCTGCTCTTCTTTGATAGGCTTTTCAGAAGGTGGAGCTGCAAGCATTTTTTTCTGAAGGCAGTGCATGAAATGGCTGTTACGTGAGCTGTCTGGAGTGCTGACTCCATCAGTGCATCTTCAGCGAGCCTTCACCTTGCCTGACTTTTGAAAAGTTATTGATGAATAGGAAACTGACATAATAGGCCTAAGAAATGCTGGGAAATATTTTAAAAGCAAAAATTGAATAAGTGCAAACTCACTGTTTGTTATTTCTTTCCTTAAATGACATTAAAAAGCCTGCCTCAGAACATTGATTTTAGTTTTGCATACCAAAATATTAGTTATTTGCTTCCAGGACATAACTGGCTTAAGCTATAGAGCTGTATTATTTACAGACAAGTACACACAGCATAGAGAAGGCCTTTCATGTTTCCTTGATAAAATGTAAACTTAATACAGTATTTATAGAGGGGCATTGCAATACACTTTCTGTGTTTGTGAAACCAAGGTGGATTTTTGCATCATTAATATTAATACTTAGGAGAGTTAATGTAGAAGCTTTCCTCGTGCATTTGAAACAAATGGAGCGAGGATATTGCTTGCTTCTCTTTACTTGGATCTTTGATAGACATTCGATAAACTAAATGCTGATTTCCACTGATTGCACAAATTGTGATGGATTTTTTTTTCCCCCTCCTGGAAAGAACACAAGCCACCATTTAAAAACACTAAAAACTAAGTTGTTTTCATTCTTTCTTTCTGGTAAAGATAGCTTCTGTTGGATGGAGAGCTTTGAAAGCTGTTTACCATCCTTCTGCTCCCACTTGGTTTACCTTGGCTGAAGGTCCTTTCCAGTTCCAGTAGTTAGCCATGTTGCAGTCAGAGGATTTTGTTAAGCTTGGCTAAACGAAGATGGCTTTTGGAATATATTAGAAAAATGGAATGAAATTTGTACCTTGGAAAGCATTCCCTTTCCGTTATGAATTGTCATTCCAGGTTTCATTCCTAAAAACTACTGTTCAAGAGGCTTAGTCCCTTTAGAGGAACTTGAACAGGGGTCAGTCTGTTTTTCATGCATAAGCACGGAAGCCTCTCTGAGGGCAGGAGGAAGAAGGCATGGGTGGTTTGTTCAGGATGTGACTTCTGCACATGGTTGTCTAAAAGAATGTAACATCTTAAACATTGGAGTTGATGATGGCTGGTAGAAGGAGACTGGTGAATTCAGTCAGTGTCCGATGTTGTTTGTCTTATTTCAGTTCTCCAGCACGTTTTAGATTACGTAGCCCACCTTTCTTAGCCTTGTGGTTTTTTAATGCTTCTAATACAATCTGTAATGTGGGGATATACAATTGAAAATGGGTGAGTCTTATTGGTAAGACAGTCCTTTTCTTTCCCTTGTCCTTTAAGATGCTGCTTTATAGGCGGATTGTGCCCCGCAGTGGCTTTCTGAATTTGTCACTGTTTGTCATCTCTCCACCTGTCCCTTCCAAGTAAGCTGCTACCCTGGGGACTGTCTTGTAAAGTTACTTTCCCCCCACCTTAGACGGCCCTCGTTCTGCAGGCTGGCGAGAGCACATGGAGCGGCGACGGAGGTTTGAGTTTGATTTTCGGGAACGAGATGATGAACGGGGTTATCGACGGGTGCGGTGCGGGAGCGGCAGCATGGATGATGACCGGGACAGCCTGCCCGAGTGGTGCTTAGAGGATGCTGAAGAAGAAATGGGAACGTTTGACTCCTCTGGAGCATTTCTCTCTTTAAAGGTGAAAAGCTGTTTTGTGCCTCTGATTCCCTGTGAGCAAATGTCCTGTTATGTCGAGTGGATTATGGAGGTTTGTTTGCTTTTGTAGAAGGTGCAGAAGGAGCCAATCCCCGAGGAACAGGAGATGGACTTCCGACCTGTGGAGGAAGGGGAAGAAAGATCTGACTCTGAAGGGAGCCACAATGAAGATGCCAAAGATCATGAAAAGACCACCAAGAAAGAGGGGGAGAAAACAGATAGAGTAGTGTCAGGTAAGGTGGACTTCTCTTGCGTCTGTTGTATGCTACAGTGTAGAATTTCAGTTAATTCAGTTAAGTAGAATCATGCAATGTTACAGAAGCAGCAGAAGAAGCAGTCCAAACATCTTCACCGGCTGCCAGGTCAGATAGCCCACCGAAATCCCAGCCTCAAGACTCGCTGCAGACAAGCCTTTTTGAAAGGAAGGAGGAGTCTGTCCCAGAAAGAACAGAAAAAACAGAAGATAAGGAAAGTCGAACAGAGAATACACCGCCAACCAAAATATCCAGCAGAGGGGAAGGTAATAAACTCAAACAATTCGTTCATTAGGCTTCCATTGCTCACTGTGATTTGAAAAGGCCTTTTTAAAAATTGGCTTATGGCGATGAGAGCCTAGAACTCACCAACTGGTCTGTAAATATAAGATTTGTGGAAATTGGGAATGCCATCTCAAATGCTTGCAGTGCACCTGTACTTTACTTTGCAGCACAGTCTAGTCAGACATGAGCTAAATGCCAGTGTGCTGCCTTGTGTTAGAGCAGATCGGAGTGGACAAGTGTAAGTGGCCAGAGAACAGGATATGCTGATCTGCATTGACTGCTGTACTGTTAGAATGCAGCTGCTTGTTCCTTCGAGTTAGGTTGGGTTCCTGTGCTGTAAAGAGTACCAATGTGCAGTTGTTTGCAGAAAGATCTGAAAATACTTGGATGCAAATTTTGGACTGATGAATGTTTTCTACAGTAAGTTCTGAAGCTTTAATTTATGTTAAAGATAGTGATCTTTAGTGATCTTTTAGTGATCTTAACGCTTTTCTTTAGATTTGACTTCTGCTGCTCAAGCTTTGCCACAGATTTCTGCAGACACAGCTTCTCCTGCTCATCTTTCTCCTCCTGTTTCCAATTCAAATCCTGCTCTGCGACCAGTTCAGACACCTGTCACAGCTGCTCCAGGCATGGGCAACATTCCCACTGACCCAGATGACGAAGAGGGCCTCAAACACCTAGAACAGGTAAAATTTCTCAAATTCCTTTGTCGTTAACAATCATGAGACTGGAGGAATGTAGACTGCAAGAAACACTTGAAGCACATAAAAGCAAAAATGCAACTGAAAGTTTACAGTCAGCAATGGATTCTGAAGCTATGCTTCTCTCTGTGATTTCGTTGGAGAATAATTCAAGCCTGTTAGTACTTTCCTGAGTACAGGTACCGTACCTGGTACTGGTTACAGAGCTACAGGTCCCAGTGCTCATGGCTGCTATCAAGTAGCTTTACTATTTGCCTTGAGAAACCATGAAGTATGCACAATGTTGTTTTATTTTTAAAAAGCAACAACAACAAAAAAAAAGCATGAACTGTGCGTGGAAGTTCAGTGACTGCTGGTATGTAGAGTATATTTTATGGTGTTGCTCCCATACCTGTTTTATTCCTCACGGTTTTGATACACAGTGATGTGTGGAACCTCCTGAATGAGTTGTTTGAAAGCTTTACTTAAGCATGCAAACAGTATTTATTCATGTTTCTGGCAAAATGGTAGACTGAACTCAGAGTTTCTGTTGCAGCAAGACCAGTTCTTGAGTAGTTTCTAGTACTGAGTATTATGAGCTTGTTATACTTGGCACAGTCAGTTTGGAATGTTAGCAAACAAGTAACTCGTGTTCCTTGGTGGCTTTGTCTTCTGCAGCAAGCAGAGAAAATGGTGGCATATCTGCAGGACAGTGCTGTTGATGATGAAAGGCTAGCAGCAAAAATTCAAGAGCACAGAGCAAAGGGTTCCTCTCTGCCATTGTTCCATGAAGCCATGCAGAAGTGGTACTACAAAGATCCACAAGGAGAAATTCAGGGTAGGTCTGTGCCCTTTACACTTCCTCTTTTGTTTCACAGAACTGTTAAAGACTTCACAAAATTACCACCAGCAGAATCTGATGCTTGTTTTCACTAAAGTGGCATAGGGAATTTACCTCCTCAGATTTAGCTTTTGAAAATGGATCGTTTCTACCCATCACTGCCCCCATCAGCATGTTTTGTGTACAGAATGATATTTTATTGTGGCTAAGGTTTGCCATTACTTACGTTTTTTTTAAATCGAGGTTAGGCTAAAACTTGCTTTTTTCATGCCAACAGTTACTCAGATTTCCAGATAATAAGGGAAACAAAACAAGAATGTGACCATTCAGTCGGTTCTTGAAAAATCCAAGAGAAACGTTCAAATCACTTTTTCTGGCCTCAGCCCAAAGACACTGAGTACTTAAAGGAGAATTTTTTTTCTCTACAGTAGAGTAAAAATTTTCAGGAGAGTGCTCACACACAACCTCAATTTTAATTGTACCTTGCAGCCAGTGCATTAATGAGTTCCTGTACACAATATGAGCTGTTTCATGCTTGTGTTTTTCACTGAAGTCATCTCAGTTTTTTTTCAGTGGAATTTGGAACAAGCCTTTCCTGTAGATACTTGCATGCTTGCTTTCAAAAAGTGCTTTTGGTCTTGGGGCTCTAGTTTAGTAGCTGCTTAACTGCCTCCCAAAAATGCAGTCAAGGAGTAGATTCCTTGTGGTGTTTCACTGAGTAGTAATTTTTTTTAATGTCGAGTGTGATTGGCTTCCTCAGCTATGAGCTCTAGAAAGGATTTGTGGGTGTGTTATACGTGGGATCTGTGCCAACCTCTTGCCTGCATGTGAAGAGCTGAAGAGAAAACTCAGAGGTGTGGTGAACATAAAAGGGTTTTGTTTGCTCAGTGTGCTTCAAACTTAGTTGATGCTGCGTGTTTATTGCTCAGTGACTGCATCACAGCTTTTTGTTGGATCAAGTGCTTCCTTGAATGTGACACCTCCAGAAGTGAATGCTTCCATGTAACTTTCTTTTGAGATACTGCTCGTGGTTTCGTACTCTCTAGGAGGCATTGCCTTCTAAAGGTACTTCATACAGAGAATGTGAGTTACTGAATGTTTGTGCTTATCAGAAAATATTCTTGCAACATTTGTGTAGTTCTTAGTCTTTTAAAGAATCTTGAAGTTTATCTTGCACCCAGAGGTGGTTCTGCTTATTTGGTAAATTCCAGAAGCAAAATTTGTCTAAAATGTATGAATTCTTCCAAACTGAAGGCAAGAGTTCAAACTGGCTAAAACAGCTTAATTATCTGCTCGCTGTATCTGGGGAAAGTGGTGCTTATGATTTTAATGCTTGCAGATACTGCTGGGGTCTGGACTGGAAATTGTGACTGTTAACCTGATGCTGAGCCTGAAGAAGTGAGCTTTACTGGAAGGCAGGATGTTCGTTAGCTGCATTGAGCAGCTGGGGTTGCTCAGCTTTCATCTCAAAGCTGACTCATCACCCTCTGGTGCATGGTAGAAGCCACCATGCACTTCTCAGTAAAGACAATCTGGAGGAATGTCGTTGCTGTAGAGATTCATCTGTGTGCATTGACACTCTAGCTTTGAATGTAGATATTGTCAGTCCAGACAACTGAATGAGAAGGACAAGACCCCCTGATGCTAGATACTGTCTTAATTTAACAAGCACCATTCTCTTTTGTTTCCAGTAAGCTCAACTTGGCCTTCCTTCCCCTTTCCCCTCTGTGTAATGGTTGGTATCATTTCAGGTCCTTTCAGTAATCAGGAGATGGCAGAGTGGTTCCAGGCTGGATATTTCACTATGTCGCTGTTGGTTAAGAGAGCCTGTGATGAGACTTTCCAGCCACTTGGAGACATCATGAAAATGTGGGGCAGGGTTCCCTTCACTCCGGGTCCAGCACCACTTCCACATCTGGTAATTGAGATGGTTACAGTATTCAGATGTAACAAATAGAAATTGAACTATGTACATTTCAAATACTCTTGTCTTCTAAATGCAGGTGCTCTGAGCACCAAAGTTGAACTCTGTTAAATTACCTTTTTAGGATGAGAAAAGACAGTTTCAGAATGACAGTTTTGCCACATCTGTGACCATAAGGCTCAGTCCTGTTGTCCTGTAATACGTAAAGCGCTGTGTATTTCTCACTCACTGTACTATACACTGTTTATAAGTATTGCTCTTTGTCTTAAGTGTTTTTCTGTTTTTCAACTCTTCAGAATAGGATGTAGCTTGCATTTGCAATGTAGGAGTGTTGCGGTGTGTTAGAATAATGTTTTATTTCTACCCATAGGGCGAGCTGGACCAGGAGCGTCTGACTAGGCAGCAAGAGTTGGCCCTGATCCAAATGCAGCACCTCCAGTATCAGCACCTTTTAATACAGTAAGACTGGTCCCAGGGATCTTTCAGTGGCTGGGTTCTGCTCTGTGTTTCTGATCATCAGAGTTCAGCTTCTTGTAGTTGTTTCCTCAGGCAGTGGGGATGGTAATGCTTCACCTCCGACAGCAATCACCTGTTTCTACAAACACCAGAGGTCTGATAATCTACAGAATTAGAGCAGAGTGGCTACTTGAGGCACGCTTCTTAGAGTTGTCCTGTGTCATACGTAGGTAGCTGTTAACTGATCCCCAGCTAACCTTGCTTTGGTGTTTCGGAGTCGGGAGAAGGCTGCCCATCTTTTGAACTGGAGATGGAGAAGGCCATAAACTTATTTTTGTCTGTTTGCTCAACTTTTTCAAGATCAGTGTAAGATAACTGCTGGAGGAGAGCAGGTTTTCCGTTTTTGACAAAACTATCAGTTGCAGTTCGGTTCTGGCCAGTTCCTAACAATTTGTTTTGTAGGAGACCTGAAGAAAAAGTGGTTAGACTACCTGTTAAAGGGCTCCTGGCAATTACTGTTTTTAAATGATTGTCAGCTTATGATCTGATAAGGCAACAAGCCTACCCGTGCACTAGGGAGTGCCTTGATGTGCTGGGAAAGAGATTGCCCACCTACACAAATCAGTCTAGTCTTCAAAGCCAGATTAATAGACATGCAGTCTGTGTGTGATTTGTGGAAAAGGGGAAGTAGTGCTGCACACCCTAGAAGCAATGCATTGGACAGCAATAACCACCTCATGTAGTAGAGAGTAAAAGAAATCTGACTGCCCATGTGGGCTAGGCAGTTGTATTTTTGTATTTTGATTCTTTCAGAGGCCTCCATTTTGTGGTTTCCTCAAGTAATGAGCATGTACATTAAATAGGTCAATGGGCATTAGTCCTGGAGAAAGAATCTGTGTGCAGCTTCTGCAACTTGCACATTATGTAGCTAAGCAAGTGAACAAATAAGTGATTCTCTGCTTCTGTTTTGAAGGCAACAATATGCACAGGTTCTGGCTCAGCAGCAAAAGGCAGCCCTCTCATCCCAGCAGCAGCAGCAGCTTGCTATTCTCTTACAACAGTTCCAGGCCCTGAAGATAAGGTGAGTTAGCCCAGACTTGAAGTGAATACCATTCATTCCATATTCTGACTTCATGTATGATAATTATCTTGTCAGTAGTCCATCCTGTTCAAGTTTGCTCATTTTTGAGCGTTGCATGTTTTAACGTTTGTATACACATAAAGCAGTTGCAGGATGTGGAATGCCTCAGTGTATGTATGGAAATGAAGAGGGAAATCTTATGGTTAAAATCAGACCTTTGTCAGATCCATTTTGCTGATGGGAGAAGGACTTTGCTAACTGAGTTCTGCAGCCAGTAGTGGATGCTTGTTGCTCAGGCTAGCCTATGGGCAGCAGGTGGAAAGCTGTAGCAGTAGCTGGCTTAGTCCTTGACTTGGGAAAAGGGATGAGATAAGAGCTCTGCAAGAAAGTAGTATTTTCCACATCACGGTTTTGTTTTAAATAGAGGTGTGGAAGGAAAGGAGTATGTTACAAGTTACTGAATCTCACATGTGCTCAGAGTGTTCCTTTTCCTGGAGGTGGCATGTTGAGTCTTTCTGTTGGTATTGCAGAATATCGGAACAGAACATGATGCCACCTGTTACAAGGTCTGTGTCAGTGCCGGACACTGGCTCAATATGGGAACTGCAGTCAGCGTCACAACCTACAGGTAAGGCGTTTAGTACGTGTCAGGTCTGATGAAAAAGGTTGATGGATTAAAAGGGCAGTGTCTTCGATTGCTCCCTCTTTGATACTGCGGGAAATTATTTCTGCATCAGTATTTTAAAACTGGTTCGGACTCCTTTGCATTGCAGTTTAATTTACATGTAAGAGCTGTAAAGAATATGGTGATTCTTCCTATGGTTGTGTGAAGCCTTGATCCAGAGGGCTTGTTATGTTGTAAAGGCATATCCCTCTGCTGGGAGAGGCTGGAGTAGCTTGTTCTTGTTTAGAATTTATAGGAAACCCAGCCTTGTTGATTGAATAAGCCTTCTTCCAGAGGAAGATAAGGTAGCCCTCTAGTGTCTAGAAGTAATGTATTATGATTTAAATTCATAAAATTTATTAGCATACATAGGATTGTCCCCTGTCAGTTGTTTTTTATTGATGTGCTTATTGTTGCTTGTAAATGTTTGTTCTGTTTGCTGTCTAGTCTGGGAAGGAAGCAGTGTCTGGGATCTCCCCATCGATGCTGCAGCTCAGGGACCAGCTCTAGAACAGCTTCAGCAGCTCGAGAAGGCCAAAGCTGCAAAGGTCAGAAACTATTTTGTATTCTAAGGAGTTGGCATTGCTGTTCTGAAGTGTAACTGTGTTTCTTGAGCCCGTGGAAGACTTCTAGCTCTTTAAACTTCACACTACTTTGCTCAATTTTGATGAGATTTTCATTGAAAACACCATAAAGAGCATATGGGTTTTAGAAACCAGTGATGAAATCCTTGTGGACTGCTGTTTGTAAATAATTGCTGTGGAGGTACTACTGACCTCTAAAGTAGTGGTTATATTTTTACGGTTATTTAAAAGGTGAACAAACCCATATACTTCTTTGCTTAGCTACCTTTGTTTTAAAATGGGATCATCATGAGCTCTCGAGGCAAACCATGGGAAGGAACAGCTAGTCTTTCTCTTCATTCTGCCATACTTGAACCAGAATTGGTTGGGGGAATAAGTTAGTCTTGTTCATTGGGTTTATTTCACAGTTACTCTAGAATTAAGTACTTCAAGTTTGAATCCATATGATTCTGTACATTCCTAGAAACTAATTATGTTGAATGCAAAGCAACTCCCTACCAGCTTCTGAAGCCAGAGGTTATTTTAAGGAGCTAGTGATGGAAGGCTGACTAGAGAACTTACAGAACCAAAATTGTCAGAAATTGTTGTAGACTATATTGCAGGAGTCTGAGCCCAGTAAGCAGCCAGGTCATAGGTACCCGTGCACTTAAGGGAGAGCATCTGTCAGAGGCTTCATCTGTGGTGTTGTTACTGTAATCTCAACAGATAAGCCCTAAGAACTGGTGTAGGAATATGTTGCCTGCATCTGAGTGTAGTTTTATGTGACTTGTAGATAGAGCAAGAGAGGAGAGAAGTGGAAATGAGGGCCAAACGGGAGGAAGAAGAGAGGAAAAGGCAGGAGGAGCTTCGGAGGCAACAAGAAGAGCTTCGGAGGCAGCAAGAAGAGCTACTTAGGAGGCAGCAGGAAGATGAGAGGAAACGACGGGAAGAAGAAGAACTGGCCCGGAGGAAGCAAGTGAGTTTCCTCAGTGTAGTTCATCTCTAATTTCAGTACTTATAAAACTCACTATAAGAATCCTGTGGGGTCTAATGAACCTTTGGTAGGTGTGTATGAAGACAGTTGTAATATTTTTCATGTGAGTATAAGAAGTTACTTTCCTGTTTTTGACTTTTAAATCAAGAGCCCAGGTTACAATGTAAGAAATGTAAGCAATGGGCTTTCTAGGTTTGCTTCAAGATAGGCCTCTCAGCTTGCAAAAAGGATCCTTGCTCCATATGGAACATTCCTTCCCAATTTCTTAGTAGCAATATTAGACTTAGTTGCCCATTTTGTTATATGTTTAATCTTTACTGACCATTTATGCAATCTATTGTTTTGATATGTTCTGGAGTTGACTGCAGGCTGAGCAGCTATTTCAAATAAATAAATTGTAGAGAAGTATACAGGAAAAGATGCAAAATTTAGCTTATTTTTTCCCTGATTTTTTTTTAATTTAGTGAAGCAGTTTTGTTGCAGAAATTATCTAGGTTAGTGTCAGTGTTATTTTTAAGAAAGAAAGGGGAAGCACTGAACAAGCAGACTTAAAATGAATGATGTGGCCTGTGTTTAAGAGAATGTCTGTAGGATTTATAGCATGTTCTTAATTCTTAAAAGAACATGAAATAGAGAGATTACTAGCTTAAAGTTTCTGACAGTTGCTGCTGAATTCTGCATAGAAGAAAGATGAAATGTTCTTTAAGAGTAGTAGCAGAGAGAGACAGTGAAAGTTACTTTCCACTGCACCTGAAGGAACAGGGCAAACACATTTCTGAGCTTATTCACTGAGAATACAGTACAGGGCATTTATTGACTGGAAAGTAGTACATGCATCATAGCAAAAAGTAATAAATAACTTCCTATTTGCTTAGGTAGGTAGTTGGAAAGGAGCATTTTCCGTTTTCTGACTTAAGGATCACACTTTGCAAATAAGTTTCTGGAATCTGTAGTTTTATTTGCAGCTTAGAGACCTTAATTCACATAGTGTTTGGATTTTACCGCTGAAGATGTATTTAATACAATGTAGTGTGATGCAGAGGTAGCTTTCATGGTATCTTCAGGAACCATGTTCAAAAGTAAATGGCTGCTTTAATACCTTTGTGTACAGCAAGTTGTGATGGTGTACAGTGGAAAAGCATCCTTTGATGCTCAAGTTCAGGCTTTACTGGAGTATTCAAGCAATAACATGCTCCAAAATTTAACTTGTGATTTAAGCTACTGGAGACTGGTTTTAGTAGTAACTAATTTTTCAGCTGATTACCTGATATCTCACCTGATATCTCAATGTATTTCATCTGTTGTGGTTCCAGATAGCCTCGAGATATGTTTCTTTTCAGACTAACAGTTCTGCTCTCATGTGTAACTTCCTAGAAGCGCCCACTGAATCCCCAAGGGTTTTTGGGCACCCTGGATGTGTACTGTAAGCAACCTGACTTTCCCTCCCTGACGTGTCAGTGGGAAATAATTATTTACAAGGAAGATGCAGAATGAATCTGAAAAGCAGTAACAACAAGTAGCTTAGCTCATTACCAGTGGAATAATTGCAATAATGGTAAATTCTGAGCAGGGATGTATTAAGGTAATAAAGAGTTTAAACACTTCTCTGGAAAGAGAAAATATTATTCTTTATTTAAGGAGGAAAAAAAAGCCTGATCTAATATTTGAATCTGAGTTCTGTACTGGAAGGCATTGTAGAGTTAGGGATGAACTGATTTATTATCTTGGATTATACAAAGGAGATGATGCTTAACAAATTTGATTAACTTCTTTTGAGGAGATGACAGTGAGAGCTGAGAGGGGTGAAGCAGTAGACTTAATCTGCCTGGACATCAGGAAGGCTTTTGATGTAATACTGCATAAAAGACTAGTATATAAGGTTAGTAAATATACTGTTGATGGTGAATTCTAAATAAAAAAAAAAAACTATTAGAAATTCAATTCTGTAGGATGAAATGTCATACTAGTTGTTGAATCCAATTTTGTTCCTAGTTCTCATCAATTACCTGCAGTGTGAAACTACAGACAGTATTTCCCAGCTTGTGTAGCTCCTGTATTTTTTTGCTTCTGATCTCGTATCTTCTATTTTGTTATGACTGATCACTTTCAGGAACTGAACTTGAGATTTAATTTTGCCTAATAATCATTTTCTCCGAATTCTCTTTCATGCTTCTCTTCAAAGCATTTGGCCTAAAGATGAGATTCACAAAGCTAAAAGATCTGTAAGCCCTTCTAACATAGGCGAGCAGAACTGCAGGTTTTACCAACTGCAAGAATTCCAGAATAATTTAAGAATCCAGAAGCTACTGAAATCAGAATTGCTACTAAAGGATATTGAGCAAGGTTACGGATATTTTAAAAGATCTGAAATGAGCTGTTTATACAGCAAGATGTGTGTCCTTAAAAACAATCATGAGAAAAGAGGTGGTTAATGCTAAAGAATGTTGGGATTCCCTCGAAGTCAGAAGCCATGAATATGGGAGCAGTAAGGGCCAATGTCCATGTCCCATCCAAGTCACTGGCAGAATGCTGGAGAGCTCTGAATGATTTTGGTCACATGCTCAAAGAAAAACATTGAACGACTGTGAAGATGCAGGGGTAAATATTGAGAGAGCCTTTCCGATAGCTATGAAGAGTAGGTTTTTAAAAAAAAAAAAAAAAGTTACACTATTCCCAGCTCTTCAGGATCTTGCAGGGTTTTATTTCATTTTTATACGCTTGAGTTCTATAGGGTAGAGGTGTCTGTCTTGTTAATTCCTGTCATTCAGCAATGTCTCTTCCACCATGCATTAGGAAGGAAAAGATCCCTGCCGTTTTACTAATGTTAATTTTAATCTCATTGCCAAGAAGGAAAGTAGGGCAGAGATATCAATGAGCTGCTGCTGTGCAGGAGGACGTGGTGGCCTTGTTCACCTGTCCCAGGTACCACGTGTTGTGCCGATGACAAGTGCTGAGCATCCCAGCAGCATGGCTGGCGGCTCGGCATCCTGCTGTGCCGTGTCGAGCTCCTGGCACGTGGTTTCCAGTCACACGAAACGCTGGCACACCTCCAGCCTTCTCTGTAGACTTCTTACTAAAAGAAACAAGCAGAAATTTTTCAGCACTTGCATTGGGACACTTGGTTATCGTGACTTGACTGCATGTGTCCAATTAATTTAGTTACAGGCCCAGTTAGCTAAATTAGTCTAGACATTGAGTGTTATGCTTGAAGCTTTTCTAAATATGTCAAACCAAAGCTTTTAATTGTTAACAGGAAATGATTCCCAGGCTATTTTACATCCAGCTAGTAGAAGAAAAACTTGCAGCAGTAAACTTGTAGCACTTACACTAAGCCACTTAAGCGATAGCCATGAGTTTGAGTTATTTCTTGGCTTGCAGCCTGCAGCTCTTCAGTGGCTTAGAACGGGTTAGGAAAAATGCTTTGTCTGATGGACTGAGTTAGCCACTGTCAGGGAGAAACCTGGTCCAGTTGGTACTGCAGTTTACCTATGCTGGGTGTATGTAAAGTTTTGGTATCTGATTTAGTACAAGGGTTGTAGACTTCAGAGTTAACTTCCTTTTCTTACCAGAGTTCACAAATAATATATCCATGTTACACTGTCCCTTAGTCCTCTGAACAGTGTGTTACTGACAGAAAACCTTAAAGTACATTGGCACGATACGGATTGTTCAAAACAAAAATGTTTATGAAACTTAAAGGTCTTCGTCCAAGGAGTAGGATAGGAGGGATGAAAAGCAGGATGCCTTTAGCACAGTTGCTGGATTTCACAGATTCAGCAATGTCAGAGGCAGCTAAAAGCAAGGCTGTTCTGTGCAAAAGGAAGTCACAGCTGGGGAGAAGTGGACAGGTGTGCTCCTGTTCGGTGAGCAGAAGGCTGCTTGTGCTCTCTTCTTCCAAAAAGCAAGGAGCAGGATGGAAAAATTTCGGTTCATGTTGATCTTCAGAGCAGTAGGAAAGGGCACTGGTGTTTATTTTTTAATTACGTGATTTTGCTACTTGGAAAGCAAAATGTAATATGTTGGAAACTATTTAAGTAACTTATGGATAGCCCCAAATCCAAGCCTTTAGAAGATGTTCACTGGCTGTTGATGTTTAAGTAGTGTAGGAGTAGGCTAACTAAAGCCCTGTCATTGAGTTCCACATATCTGGGACCTGTAAAGGTTACAGTGTCCTAAAGTGCACTTCAGCTTATTTCCAGTGTCTGGACATGTGGTTTGAGTTTCTTAGTGCACTTGAGTAGGCAGTGTTGAGAAACTCCTTTAAGTAGGAAACATTTCCACTTACAGCTGACACCCCAAGAAAGAGGTGGCTGAGATGTCTACACATTAAAATCTTATGTTCCAGTACAGCTAGTACAGATGGGAAAGAGGAGTCGCACCCTCCTTTAACTGTTTTCATTTTCAATGCCATTGTTTTTAAAACCAAAGATGATGCTTGATTTAATGTATTTCTTCATTCATTAAAATCATTCTTTTGGGATGCATCAGAGAACTTGTTAGCTTGGGGGTCTGTGGTGCTTACTATTTTGTTTTGCCAGTGCTTAGCTTGGAGCTAAGGAAGTTTTTCTTGAGGCCATTCATCTGGCCCAACCATGTTGTAGTCTGTTCTGATGTGGTCCATCAATGACAGCAATTACAGGTTGACATTTTGTTCCCAACTCCAGGAGGAAGCCTTGAGGCGACAACGCGAGCAGGAAATTGCACTAAGACGGCAGCGAGAGGAAGAGGAAAGGCAGCAACAGGAGGAAGCACTTAGGAGATTAGAAGAGAGAAGAAGAGAAGAGGAGGAAAGACGGCAGCGAGAGGAATTAATTCGTAAACAGGTGAAAACTGGCAAAGGGGGTTCCCCCAGATCAAGGAATTTGTACTTCCAGCACCCAACTGATAACGTCGCAGGCCCTAAGTCAAACTAATCTTCAAACATAAACAGCTTTGTGAACTTCTAGGTCCAAATAAGAATTGCTAGTTATTTAGAAATCCTTTTTCAAGGCCCTCCCTTGTCTTGATCACCATTTGTCCCACCACGCAGCCATCTTGTTTGTTAGCAGAAACATCTTCTTTTTAGCTCTAGTGCTCAACAGTAAACATCACTGTCACCTGTTCTTCCCTTACATGCTAAAAACCTTTTCTCCCTTTATTCATTTCAGGTTTTATTGAACTGAAAGTATAGCAGCATTTGACTAAGTAGTACAGGCAGATGAAAGAAGCTCAGACTGAGAGGTGCATAATGGTGTGAAGTTAGCTAGCCTGAGCTAGAGAGGTGTCATTTTTTTTCCAAATCAGTTAGTGGAGTGATGGGGAAACTTGTACTTTGGAAGGACATAGCCTATGTTGTTGGACTCTCTTTCCTGAGAAATGTAAAGGTACATGAACAACCTCAACAACACGGATTAAAGACATGAAAGTCTCTCTCTTCTGTCAGGATCTCAGTACCGCAGAGCAAAAGTAATTTAGATTTTGTAAGTCTGCTTAGACTTTACTCTTCTTTATGTCCTGGGAAGGAAGAGGAGGCTGCCAAGTGGGCACGTGAGGAAGAGGAAGCTCAACGGCGACTTGAGGAGAGTCGGCTACGGATGGAAGAAGAGGCAGCGAGGCAACGGCTCGAAGAGGAAGAACGAAAGCGCAAGGAGCTGGAACTCCAGCGCCAGAAAGAAATAATGAGACAGAGGCAGCAGCAGCAGGAGGCTTTACGACGACTGCAACAGCAGCAGCAGCAGCAGCAACTTGCCCAAATGAAGGTAACGTTTCTATGGCTTAACTTCCTGCTCAGCTTAGTGTGCTGTGTAGAACCACAGCAGGATTCAGGGTTGCCTAGGCTGATTAGAACAGATCAGAGAGGTGTGGACTACCTGGAGAGGGCGGAGGGTGAGTAGTTGACTTTGAAAATGATGGGAGATGCAAGAGGAAGTTAAGTTGCGAAACAAAAGCAAAAGGTTCAGTCAAAAGAAGCTCATTGAAGTGGGATTTGCAAGTCAGTACAGGTGTGTGTTCTGCTCCAATGAAGAAAGTCCAGTGCAAAGTTTCTAAAGGTTGCAGTTTCAAAGTCTTTGGAGTCAAAGCTGATTGCTATTTTTCAGACAGAGATGTGTTAACTTATTCTTGACACACTGCATCTTGGACTCTACAGTACATAACAAGGCAAATTTGAAGAAACATAGTTTGTTTGAAGTGTACTTTTTAATACTTTATTAAGCAATTTTATACTTGAAAAATGCTTTGAAGCTTAAAGGCGGCTTTTCTCCTGTGCTCTGAGCTTATATTGATTTTTCATGATTATACTTCAACAGTGTTTTTTTGAAAGGTTTTGCAATTCCTAGTGATGTTTTCTCTTGTCCCAGCTCCCTTCATCTTCAACATGGGGTCAGCAATCAAATTCAGGAGCTTGTCAATCCCAAACCACACTGTCATTGGCAGAAATCCAAAAGCTAGAAGAAGAACGAGAACGGCAGCTTCGAGAAGAGGTAACTACTGACACTGAAGGAGTGTAACTGCTAAGAGTGGACTCCACTGTGTGACTGCTTAGCTGTTTGATTAAGTTAGAAGTAATCTTAGAAATGTACGAGTAATGTGTTCACTAAGCAGTATTAAGTGATGTCGCATCTATATCGTGATTTGCTTTTGCAAAGATGTGCTGGACTATGGCACACTAAACAAAAAAGTGTGGTAGGAGGAGGTATTCCTCCAGGACCCCCAAATTCTTAGCAGATTGCACTCGTAATTATTGGACAAAATAATTATGTCTGGGGCTAATAAACCACTTGCATTCACCAGCTACTTATTACATCCCTGTTTGGAAGACTTGTTAACAGCTCAAAAATAGTACTACTTCAGAATTCACCAGAATAAGTTGAATTCAGTTTAAAAACAATTTCTCAGCTAGAATTTAGAGTAGTAATGGTCTCCTGAAAGTGTGCAGAAGCATTTTTTTTTTTTTTTATTGTTTGCAACAGCAAAGGCGTCAGCAGCGTGAAATCATGAAAGCCCTCCAGCAACAGCAGCAGCAACAGCAGCAAAAATTGTCAGGCTGGGGTAATGTCACCAAACCAACAGGCACTACCAAGTCCCTGCTGGAGATACAGCAGGAAGAGGCAAGGCAGATGCAGAAGCAGCAGCAACAGCAGCACCAGCAGCCGAACAGGGTCAGAAATACTACGGTACGTTCACTGTTCATTTAATCAGTATGTAGAGGGCAACAGTACATGACAGTTTTCCTTGTCTGTTCATTGCTGTCCTGCCAGGTCTGGTGCTAATAACCAGGATCTCTTTGTTATGTTTCAACAGCACTCTAACCTGCACACCAGCATTGGGAATTCAGTGTGGGGCTCCCTAAACACTAATCCCAGCAACCAGTGGGCATCTGACCTAGTCAGTAGCATCTGGAGTAATGCTGATACCAAAAACTCAAACATGGGTTTCTGGGATGATGCAGTGAAGGAAGTGGGACCTCGTAACTCGACCAATAAAAACAAAAGCAATGCCAGCCTCAGGTAGGAATTGGGGAAGGAGCTTTTGGAAAGAAAGGCTACCAGTCCTGAGATGATGACTTAGCAATTATAGCATCTTCATGTATTTTGCTTTTTTCTGTCACTCAGGATCTGTTTTAACAAAAGTAGCTAATAGGTAACCATTCACAATTTGTTTTGGAATCTACTTGGAAAATTACTTGGTTCTTAAACAGTGCTTGCATTGTGTGAGCCAGTGAGTGTTGTAGCACTGTACTGTATACTTACACTGTTGGTAATTCTGATAGTTTATAATGTGTTCTGTGTTTTCTCTATCTCAGTAAATCCGTAGGTATTACAAGTAGACAGAACAAGAAGGTGGAAGAAGAGGAGAAGCTGCTGAAATTGTTCCAGGGGGTTAATAAAGCCCAGGATGGATTCACTCAGTGGTGTGAACAGATGCTTCATGCACTCAACACAGCCAACAACTTAGATGGTAAGAGGTGGGGAAGAGTGCTAATACTCCACTGTGGAAAAACAATATCTGGCTTGTTTCCTGAGTAGGTGGTTCTGAATAAGATAATGACTTCAGTGAAAACATTTTTCGTGCAGTCAGCAAAAAGGCATCATTAGCTTTACACAGTGGTCTGAAGAATTGCTGCATCATCTCTGCTAATATTGCGTCAGTGGGAACTTGGAAACGTGGTTCTAAGTCTGCCACCTAGAGCTCTGCTGAGGAACTCTGGTGGTGGATGTATTATCAGGCAGATGAATGAGGATCCAGTTCACTTTCAAGTGCAGACCAAATTATCGTATGTCCTTGTGCAAAGCATTTTTTTTATTGTGAAATTGGCTGTTTTTTTTTTTGTTGACAAACTCTACAGGGCACACAGAGTAACTCCAAGTCTGAGGTCACAAAGTAATACCTCCTTGTGGCAAAGCACTGCAGGTATTCTAGTGCTTCAGTCTTGACTTTTGCAAATCCCTGTTCTCCATCATCTGTGTTCTGCAAAACTGTGGTTCTGACTGGAGAACCAGCGCTACCCCCAAGTGCCAGGATTGCATCTCCCAGATTTAGTGCTGTCTTGCCTCCTCTTGGAGGAGAGGTGCTAGAAGTAACTTGTTGGCTCCACCTGTGATGCAGTAATTAGTTGCATCTGAAGAGAGGCTGTGGCTCTGCAGTGTTGCTGTGGGTCATGTTTCCACAGTGAACTTCTGTAATTTGAAGGACATTTTGTGTTATGGATGACAGTGTGTTGCAATGCTATTCTCGTGGTTTGTGATTTAGTTTGCCCTTCTCCATGTTAAAAAAAAAAATAAATAAATAAAACTCAATTCAATGTAGGTATTATAGAGGGGAAAAAAAAAGATGATAAAGGAGGCTTGCAAGTGAGCTAGCTGTTTGACTCCAGTTACTTGCAGATCTGATCAGCCACTCTGGTGTGTGCTCTTGCAGCCTCCTGACTGAAGAATAATGCTGATGACAGCAGTGTGGAGGGGGAGAATATTTTCCATTTAGGCCTGCCATTGAATTCCCTGTAGAATGAATGCAATATTGTACTGTGAAATATGTGGAATTTAGAAGGGCAAGGTGTTTGCCATGGCTACTACATTAGCAAATACTTGAAACAGAAATCCAGGGCTTGTGTTTTTGCCTGCTCCTATTCACACATCTACACACATTCTCTCATGGTCTGCCTTCTTCTTGCAGTTCCCACGTTTGTTTCTTTCCTGAAGGAAGTAGAGTCTCCCTATGAGGTCCATGATTACATCAGAGCATATCTTGGAGATACTCCTGAGGCCAAGGAGTTTGCCAAACAGTTTCTTGAGCGCCGTGCCAAACAGAAAGCCAGTCAGCAGCGGCAACAGCAGCAGCAACAGGTAAACCTTGCTTGCTACAGTCCTAAGGAGTGTGTAAATTCTGTATTTCAGTCTGAGGAGTCAGCTTTTCTGGTTGATAAGAGAGTGAGCAGAATTTTACAGGTCATATGAAACCCAGAGAATAAAGCATTTTTCATTACTGCAGAATCAAGTTTCCCTTATAACTAATAGCTGAGGCTGACTGTGGAACAAGTAGTCCCTTAGCGTGCTGATACACTTTAGGAAGATAGATGTGCTGAATGGGTACATCAGTGGCTTAACACTACCCTATGTGATGCAGAAAGCGATGTGTTTTCACTGTTTTTTCACTTAATTCCATTTTATAATATTGTATCTGCTTTGTTTTGTAGGATTCAGTGTGGGGGATGAACCACAGTTCGCTACATTCAGTCTTTCAGACCAATCAGAGCAACAACCAGCAATCGAATTTTGAGGCTGTACAGAGTGGGAAGAAAAAGAAGAAACAGAAGATGGTTCGTGCAGATCCCAGCTTGTTAGGTCAGTTTTACTTTTTAGAAACTTAATATTTTGTTTTGGGAAAAGCCTTGAGTGTAAAAGTCTCGTTAACCTCAACGAGAATATTGAATTCCTACAGAAAAGGTAGCTGAAGTGTCTTTAGAATTTGTTTCAGTATTTGAATTTATTAAGTAATGCATCAGTTCCATGGAAAAATTGTATTGAATGTCGCTGCTGCTGGGGCACTCGGAGTCTGAAGAGTGTAAGATGTCAAGCACAGGACAGTGACATAAATCAGTGATTGCACTTCCTGATCAGTGGAGTCCCTTGTGCGTTCATTCTTTGCCCGAATGCAGCCAGCAGAAGAGGAGCAGCGGTCTTGTAGAGAACTTGGTAGTAGTCCTTGATGTCAAGACCAGGACAGACTTCCAGTGTCCTCTGTCAGTGCCATTGTATGCACTGGGAATAAATTCAGAGTGGGCTTAGAAGTTGCCTGGGGAAAAAGTAGGACAAGAGATTTAATCTAATTGTATTTGTCTTTTTAAACATTAATATACTCATTAACATTAAATTATGAGAGATGAAAATTAACTTGTAAGGCTTTAAAGACCAGGTTCTCATGTACTGCAAGTGTTTGTTTTCAGAGACAAGTAAGCTGCCTGTCATGGACATATGGCTGTTCCTTTAGATACCCTGGACTTTAAGGGTGCTGTAGAACAAATATATTCCAGATGTATCTGAAATTTATATTATAGATATATATCCCAGAACAAATATATGCTAGATATCAGGCATTCGTGGGGGTGTTATGTCAGTAACATTTTCGTGTGACTGAGTGCTAGTAGAGATTTTGTTTTTTCCATCTTCCCTGTGAAATGACCTCTTTAATACCTTGGTTGTTATTTGGAAACCTTTTTAAGTGGTTCAGGGATGTCAGCCAAACTGTCTTTCCTCTTTTGAGCTGACCTATGCCTATTCTATTCAATTAATGCTAAGTATTTTTCACATTTACACGAAAGATTTTTTTTTGAAAGAAAATCATGTTTTATATTTCTTCATGAGGAACAGCTTCTTGAGGCCTGTCTTTATTCTTTCCTGCCTTTCTACATGAGCTAACCATCTTAGAAAAGCTGGTCACAATCTTAAGAGGAAAAAAATATGAAATAGAGTCACAAGTTTTGAATTGGACACAATGGAGATGCTGACATTAATTAGTGGTCTTTCTTGTTATTCTCTAACTTAATTGTTATGTGAGGATAGTTGCTAAGCTGCTCCTACACCACTGATGGTTTCTGGAAGTGGCCTTTAAGAAACAAGGGCATTGTTGAGTATTGTGGTATGCAATACTTTGAAGTATTCTTGTAGAATAAATGTGCTGCATGTGGATGAAATGGAAACCAGGGCACCACGCTGGGCACGTGTTTGGTGCACTGGGGCTGCTTAGCTCCTACCTGTCTGAAGCAGCTTAGTGAAAACCACCTGCAAGTCGCTGCTTTCTAAGGCAAACAGAGCCCTGCCTTTTTTTTTTCCTTTGTCCTTGACAAAATCAATACTTTTCGATTATAAATCAGTCTACTAAACTCTTCAGTGAAATCCTAATTTAAGCCACCAGTAGGTGCTCGTCGAGTAAGCCCATTGTGGGTCACCAGCTCAAAGAAAGCAAACTGCCTGCTCATTTGATGTTAGAAAGAAATCAATAAATGCGATTCTGAAGTTACAGCAGAGAGAATTAGCACGTGCAGCTGTTTAGAAATCAGTACTGACACATCCTACTGCAAGCACAGTATTACAAAGATAATTCCAAAACCTTCTAGGTAGCTACCACGAGAGGGAGCCAGAACAATTTACTGAGCAGAGCACTTTGAAGATGATGGCTTTGGAAAGTGGTTTGTTTTCTAGCACAGAGCAAGCCTATCTAGCAGTCTCAAGACAATGAAATGCCAGGTTTGTGTTTAGCAACCTTTACACAGAAAAGATCGTTCCTCTTTCTTGTACTTCACACGGGGTTGGTACAACAATAAAAACTGAATTTCAATGGAAAAGTTGCGTATAAGACGACATCAGAATTCTTCCTTGTGAGTAAAAGTCAAAACTTTTTCTACTCTTCTCATGTCATCATGTCCTCAGCACTTACTGTTAGAGTTTGGGTAGAAGTTTTGATGAATGTTGAGCCATCTCTGTGGCCCTGTGTAGTTTTGTACAAGCTCGTGTCCTGCTGAGCTAGGAATTCAAACAAAAACCATGAAGCCATGGAAAGGCATGGAATTCCCACTGGGTTACCTAGGTGCATGTATCTATGCTTTAAAAGCAAGGAGTAGAATTGCTCACTGCTCCTGAAGTGCTGAGCATCAGCAACACTTTGATTCTGAGTTCACAAAGCATCTACCTCTGCCTCTTGACTGTGTAAGTGCTGTGATGGGCACGTCCAAGTACCAGCTGGCTCACGCTGCCTTCCGAGAGGCTGCCAGGCCGTGTTTCCACAGTGCCTTGGTGCTGTACTAGCTCTGCAAGTAATATCTTTTAAATGAAAGTTGAAACCATGCTTCTGCTGATTTGGTTTTGAAGACCAAGTGATATTTATCTAAGTATACAAATCATCTTTGATTTATTAAGGAGGACAAACCAGCAGTTTGGGTGATGGTATCTAGCTGTGCTGCATTTTCCCTGGGGTTTTTTACTTGGTGTGTAGTATTCACTTTATGTTAGGCGGCTGCTGCATGGAACAGATGTATTGCATCGTATAAAACATACCACAAACAGATTGTTAACACAACTCCTTTTTGCTTCGCAGGTTTTTCAGTGAACGCCTCATCAGAGCGGCTCAATATGGGAGAAATAGAGACTTTGGAAGACTACTGAGCATGTGCAAATCAACTGGCTTTTGCTGCATCTGTTAACCCTGGATTCTCCATCTTGGACACAGTACTCTCCACCATGCATTCTTCTTGGCCTCGCAGTGAATCACAGAATCAATCATCTCAGGCTGCTTCCTCTGGCTCCAGCAAACCCTCTCTCTGCCCAGGACTGCGCAGGCGTTCCTGCTGCCGGCCTAGAGTCGAGTGGACTTGGTTCAGAGTCCTGGGAGGGTGGGAGATAGGATTTGTTCACAACAAAGCTCATTTGGGCAGCAAGCTTTCACTGTGCTGTGATTTCTTCTACTGACATACCTGGAAAAAAATCAATTGGGATTCTGCAAACCGTTGCTTCTCTCTCCTGGTTACTCTTACCACATCCAACACGTGCAGTCATGAAGAGAGAGTTTGTGGTTAACAGATGTTGGTCAAAAACAAAATGCCACACAGATACTGACTTCCGCGCTCCATCAGGGCAAGAGGTGCTCTCCCAAGCCAGGAGTTGCATTCATAAGCTAACCTAGAACTGGCAACAGCAGGAGAGGGGCGGTGGCGGGCGCAGTTTAGCTTGGGTTGGTTTGAAGTTGCACACCCCCTGCCAGCCCTTCTCAGCACATTATGTTTGGAGGGAACGCTCGAGTCTGTCTTCATTAGGTGGTGATGCTGAAGCTGGTGGAGTTTCCTGTCAGCATATCCAGCCTTCCTGGACAAGTGGGGACTTCTGCTCTTGGGGGGAGAAAGAGGGGTGGCATCTCTTCTTTCAGGTTGACTCGATCCCTTAAATGCTACCTTCTGAGGGTTAGGACCAGTTTATTTTGAGCTCTTTTCCTGCAAATTTGTCTCGTTTAAGAGACAGTAGGATCTTTACCACGTGGATCTCTAGTCTTTGGTGAGAGCAAACCCTGGCTTTCAGATGCGTGCTCCAGCAGTCTTAGCTAGTTGTCATTTCAAACAATGTTATCCTAACAAGCGGAGATGCCCTTTCATAATGGAAAGACTGTGGAGGGTGAAGCTATGTGCAATAACAGCCCTGCTTATCTTCTACCTGTAAAACTATATCACATGCCTTCACTTGGATTCATGATGTTTAAGTATGGAGTCATCATCTTCTCTCACCAAAAGATTACCACCGCCTTCCTTTCTCCACCCACCCACGTGCACACACCACAAACGAAACAAAACTGAAACTGCCAAATGCACTTAGTTTCAACCCCCTGGTCCCATCTCCCATTCCCAGAGGGTTAGAACCTCGATTTGGTGGAGGTGTATCAAGGTGTCTGTCTTTCTGTCATCACTGCCTAAAGAAAACAGTTCGAGTTGCTCAAGAGCAGTTTTGGCTTTGGATTTTATTTTGTTTGGTTTATTCATTTTTTGGGGTCACCTTCTCCTCCTCCTCTCTCTTCCCCCAGCCCCCAAAACGTGTACAGTAACTATACAGAGACTGCTGCAGACTTGTATATAGTTTTTGGATCCAATAGCATGGAGAGACTTGGAACTGTTGCAAATCTGGTCTCCCTGTCTCCTTTGCTTTGTAAATTCATAAAAGGGGGAAAGAGGGGTAGTTAAAATGTTTACAAAACTTTAAACTCCCTCTGAACTTTTGCCAGTGTGGGAGGGGGGGGGGAAAGAGAGAACTTAAATAAAACCTGGTTGTATTATATCTGAGAGCAAATTTTCTGCTTGCTTTTGTTGAAGCTGAGTTTTGAGATAATTCCCGGTGTTAAAACTCGACTCATCAGCTTTCGTCAAGGAACAGCGAGGAAATGCGCAGGATACGGAAACAACTGCTGCTTTATTCCTTCCCTGGTGAGGAATACCGGTGGTTTTTTCTACTTGATAATTTTAGAGTTCAAATAAACACCGGTAAGTTGAGATTGGAAAATTTTGACAAGGAAGCTTTAGTTTTTGTCCCTGTCTCTGCACACTGAACCACGTGCATTCACACCCACGTTGTTTGTGCAGGAGGGAAGAGGCCGTGGCTGTTCTTAACTGCAGACCCTTGGCCACGGAGCCTCTTCTTGCCAGCTGGTAACCACCCTGCCCACTCCAATTCCCTTCCTAAACGAGAGGTTGTATTTCTCCCTCATGAACAAAGTCCCGCATGGACATCTCGCAGGCTTCTCTTTTTAGATAAAATCTTTTTATTTGCTTCTGGATTTTAGGTGGAAAATGCCAGTAAAGGCTGATGGTGAATATCCTTGTGCTGTTCACGTGACCACAAGACATACAAAGTCGATAAAGAACTTATACAATAGTTTTGCATTATGCTTAGGTGTTGTCTTGGAGAGAACAGTACGTGACCAGGCTGGTAATCTGCCTTTGTTTTAAAATTTTAATTTAGTGCATAAGGTAAGTGGTTCATAAGTACTTTGTTTTTAACGGTATGATCTGATTTCTACGAGCTAATTTTGGACTGCTGCAGTAAAGCAAAAGCCTGTTAATTTCCAGCTCTGCTGGGGAACATGAAAGGAACAATTCACCGATTGCTAAATGAAAATGCAGAAATACAAGCAGGGAAAATGTGCAGTAATTTGTCAAGCCCTGAGGACCTTGCTCAGCTTCTGAGAGTTCGTAGATAACGGAGCAGTAGGGAAAAGGTCTTGTTTCCAAGTGTTGTAACGCGCTGACTTCTGGCTTTGCACGAAGGTAAGATGCTGGTGTGCGCGGGTTGTGCTCCGGTCCCTGCCCTGCCAGCGCTGTGACGCCAGGAGGCCCCGTCAGCAGCGAAACTTGCAGTAGGGATGGGAAGAATAGGAGCTACAACTTTGTGTCCGCAGCTGATTGATGCGCTTCAGTCTCCTTTTCAGACAGGACGTGAACCTGGATCGCTAACGGGGCTGTGTCGGCGTTCCCAAGGTGGTAAATTTGATGCTGGAGATCTCTGAGATTTCTCTTGAGCATCTTTCACCATGTGATTTCCTAACTTCTCATTTCACTGCAGGGACAGTGTTCAGTCCTCTGTTATTCCTGCTTCCCCTTGCAGCAGAGTGCTTTTGTAAAGAACTGCGCTCAGCAGAACCATCTGACAGGGCAGCAGAGCTGGAGCTGGCTGCCAGAGAGAGCCTGGGGTCAGGGATCCTCTACCAGAACGCTGTGGGTCTGAAACTTAGGGTGCTTTCAGAACAGAAAGAACTGGCATTGGGGGTGATGATTACCTTTAACTACAACATGTCCTGAACAGAAACTATAAAGTATTTCATCCTCATAGCACCTTAAAATCATAGTTTTAAAAAATTCTAATGAAATTACTCAGTTTCTGGCAAGCTGGAGCGTTCCCCTCTTCATTCACATCATTCTTTCCCAAGTCTCTGTGTCTCTATCAGCGTGGCTGGAAACAAACCTCAGTTTTCTCTGCTGAGAACCTCTCATGAGCCGATCTGGAGGGGAAGACCAGACGGCGGGGGGCTGAGGAAGAGGCAGGAGCTGTTTGGCTCAGGTCTGAGGAGATGCTGCTATGGTTTGGCGGAGGAGGTTCCCCTGGAAGACGGTTGCTGAGTTCTATCGGGCGATTGTGGCAGCACAGACCACACACGGCTCCTTGTCCGCCTCTAAGTGTTACACCCAGAAAACAAGGATGCCACGGAGCTGCTCTGGCTCTGCTTCAGAGTGCTTTAAAAGATTGAGGCCCTTGTTCTTTGCTGTGCCCACCCGGGGCACGCCGCCACGCAGCAGAGCAAAGCCCTGCTGCTCGGTTTGGGGCTGGCTGCCCCGTGGGGCTGGTGGTGTCCCCGTGCTGGGGGGAGCATCCTGAGCGCATCCGCACGGCTCTGGGCTGGGCTCAGCACCAGCTGCGGTGCGTGCTGGCAGGGAGCTGGGGGCCTGCGGCCTGGGGGGCTGGAGGCACCCGGCGGGAGGGTGGAGCTGCCTGCGGGAGGAGGTGTGCTCGGGAGCTCAGAGCGAGGGACTCTGCTGGGCTCTGCGCTCTCTATCCACTTGCTGTTGTGAAGGATTTTTTTTNGGACGAAGTTTTTACTATACCAGTGAAGTTTCCGAGTCGTTCCGTACTTTGAAGAGTCGAAGAATTGCTGCTGCTGCCTCTCCCGAGGGAAGCCATGTCCTGCAGAGCCCTTCGCCTGCTGCTGCTGTGCGGCACCCTGCTCCCCGCGCTGGCAGGTAAGGGGCTGCCTTTGCATTTAACTCCAAAAGAACAGGAGAGCCCTCACTAACAGCCCCCCCTCTCCTCGCTCACCTCCATCCTTCCCTCCTCAAAAACATCCAGGAGCATTTATTGGATTAGAACTGAGCACTCGCTTTGAGTCAGTGGGTAGTACTGAGTGAGAACGCGTTCTCCATCCTGAGGCTGTGTTTCCGTTGGGGAAAATGGAATAAATCCTTCAGCTTCTGCTAAGCCGAATGGCAGCGGTGCCTGCGTGAGTCCTGGTGGCCGCGGATCTGCGGAGATGTGCTGGTGGGTGTGCTCCCCAACCGAAGGGACAGCTTGTCTGTCTGCTTCGAACTGCAGGAAAACTAGAAGCAAGCATTAGAAGCAAGAATAGGTATCATGAAAAGAGACATTTTTCTCCAGCTAAAGAACGTGTCGGTTTCTGGTGCCTTCTATGCTCCCTATGCCTCACCACCACATTTGCTGTGAATACAAATATGGAAGGGTTCGTGAAAGCGTGGAGCTGGGTCCGAAGCTGAGCTGTGTGCTGAGCGGCTGGGGCTTCCACCCCGAGCCACGGCTTACAGCCTGAAACGGAGCAGAAAGGAGGCGAGGGGAGAAGGGTTCGTGTGAGACCTGTTCTGTTGGGCACTCTTTTTGGGGAGGCTGTTAGTAACTTCAACCCCACCTGCTCCTACAGGGAGCTGCCTTCTCCCCAGGTCCCTTCAATGCAGATGATGCACGGGTGGCTCAGGCCAGCAGGCAGGTTTTCCTAAAGCCTCGTTCTGGCTTCCGAGAACTGGAGCACAGCTCGGCTGCAGCTCCCTCACAGCCTGTCCTTCACATCTCACCTGGGGGGGATCCTGGCGGGTTTTCTCGAAGGAGTTTTTGCACAGGGAGGGCAATTCATCGCTGCTGGAGCGGCTGCAGGCACGAGAGCAGCGTTACAGAGCTGGTGTTTCCCTGCACCCCACTGCTTTAAGGTGCCTTCTTGCTGGGAAACCTTTTAAAGCTGCTCTTACATGAGCCCTAACAAGTGGATCTTTTCCTTCTCAAACACCGGACTTTGTGTTTTCTATACCGCAACATTATTTAGCACCAAATTTCAATTTGTGCCTTGCTCACGCTCCCAGAAGCAGTGGCAGAGCTTCTCCCCAACACCAGGTAAGGGATTTGTCGTAATTGTTGGTCTACTTCGCTCTGCAGAAATCAGTTGATTTTCAGTGGCACTCTGCTTCCCCTCTGAGCTGGCATTTCCCTGTCTTAAACTCCTGACGTTCAGTGCTTGCTCTGTCCCTGCCTCGCCAGCTTTCCTGCGTGCTCGCTCTTTGCTCTGTGCTGCAGTGGTGGTTATACCAGCTGCTGCTGCCCCATTCCTCACTCATGTTCCGTGGTATATCCCGAGTCCACCCGGTTGCTGGGATCCCCACTCCCCAGGCGAGGCCAGCAGCTTTGTGCTGGTGCACGCGGTGTTTGGATCTTGGAGCACAGAGAGGCCCCACTGCCATGTTTTGGAGGTTTGAGGCCCTCCGAGGTTTGTTCCGTGCTGCCTCACAGCAGGGTGCTGGGGAAGCAGCCTGGGTTGGGAGCCACCCAGGAGCAGAACGGGTTTAGGAATGGAGGGTTGGCTGCCCCGACATGGAGCCTTTTAGCGCACAGTGGAATTTCACCCCGTTAGAGAAGGAAATTTCCTGCCCTGTGCAGACAAAGCAGGGAAGGGCACACAAAAGCCCTCTGCTCGCTGTGCGTGTCCACGCAGCCCAGCCTTTCTGTAAACAACTTGACTGAACGTTCAGCAGAACCGCAGTGCTCTGCCCGCGCTCCACAGGCTGCCCTTTGTGCTCCCATGAAGGCCTCTTTTCATCCCAGCGCTGGCCCCGTGCCCGCTGTGCTACCTGGGCTGGACAGCCCGGTGCTGGCCGCTGTGTCCAGCCAGCCCCTGCCCTCCTGTGTCACAGCCCTGTGCTGAGGGCACAGCAGAGGCCTCCGAGCTCTGCCCACGGTGCATTTGTCACGGGTGGTAACACGGCCGAGTCCCTTTGAACGCATCATCCAGGTGCAGCAGGGAGCAGATCAGCGTAAGGACGTCCTACACATCCCAGTCCTTCCCACCTCCTCTTCCTCCAAACGCCCAGGGCACAGCGGGATTGTGAGGAGGGGTTGTCTCTCAGTGAGCCCAGTTTCAGTTCATGCAATGGACACGGAGCTCTGGGGAGGGGCAGCGCAGTGAAGGCCTCGCCAGGCCGTGGTTTCTGCGTCAGGCATTTCTCTGCGCTCCTGCGTGGGCTCCTGGGCTCCTGCCTTGAGCTCATGTAGAAATGTGTTATACCACAGTAGTGCATGAGGAGGGCTTGGGAGGGGGAAGAAGCAGGGCAGGGGCTGGTCTTCCTTGAAGGGAAAAAGTATGGGAGAAGGTCTGGACCATAGAGCTTGATTCTGTCCTAAAAATCCAAGGACATCTTCCTGTATCAGCTCGTCATTCTTAACAACACATTGAAAGGGCTGTTAGGAAGTTTTTGAAGTTTGAGTACTAGAACGTGGGAAGGAAATGGTTTGTCTTCAAATTTCTTAAAGATGCAGTTGTTCCAGTGACTCTGAGGCAGTCCCTGTAGGCTGTCACTCGGGCTGGCTCAGCACCAACACTCCTTGCAAGTCATCGGCACCCCTGCCAGCTCCCGGCTGAGGGCACCGGGCTGCGGGTGGGAGCTGCTCCAGGAGGCAGCAGGGCACCTTGACCTCCCCCCCTCCTTGTAACTGGTGTAAAAAGGCACAAACACCCGCAACCAAGGAGAAAGGCCCCTGGGTTCTGAAAAGGATGTGAGCTGTGGAATTCAGTATTAACCTGTAAATGGCTGTGCCTGAAGGAATGGCGTGGAACATGCAGGGTACAGCAGGTGCCCTGCCTCCTCCTAGCGGGGCACTTCTGTCACCGCGTTGCCCCCTGGAGCAGGAGCATCTCAGCCATCTCCTGTTGATGGGCTCTGAGGGTGGTGAGGCCCTGCAGTCAGCTCCTGTGCGCAGTGATGGCTGCTGGTGGTGTCCAGGGATGATGGACGTGGCGCAGGGAGGGCTCCACCTGCCCGTGGTGCAGCCTGCCTGGGGGAGGCTCTGGGTGGCTGGGGGTCCTTCAGGTTTGTTCCCCCTTCAGCTATCACTTGTGGGGTCTTTTCCCAGCTGATCTGTCAGCCTCCCCTTGTCTGGGGCACAGGAACCTCCTCACTGAGTGTGGATACAGTGCTTCATGTTGCCTTGGGTGGCATCCCCTCTGGGTCTCTCTGTAGGCCATGCAGCTGAGGTCCTGGTGGGTCTTAGTCTGGGAAATTCAGTGTATTTCTTTGTAGCGTGGTAACTAATATTTTCTTTCCATTTTTCTGGCCTTGGTGACAACAAATCTGTGCTGCAGAGATGTGCAGTGCAGAGGCCGTTTCCCTGAAACATGAGGACTGAGAGTATCAGTGGGAGGAAGAGGAGGTGCCACCCTCCACTTTGTTGGAAAACACATGGTTACTTCTAGTCCTGTTTTTCTTCTGGGTTCCACCTTTGCACTGCAAAATCCCAAGCAGTGCAGGGGACTCACCTGTGTGTCAGCAGCGCGGTGCCCCTGGTGTGCCCACGCACAAGTAGCTCCCACGTGTCTCTGACTTAACTGGTGCTAAGCATCCCCTCTTGTGAGGGATGATGCCCCTCTACTCTGCTCTCGTGAGACCTCACCTGGAGTATTGTGTCCAGTTCTGGGGCCCCCAACACAAGAAGGATGTGGAGCTGTTGGAGCGGGTCCAGAGGAGGCCACGAGGATGCTCAGAGGGCTGGAGCACCTCCCCTACGAGGACAGGCTGAGAGAGTTGGGGCTGTTCAGCCTGGAGAAGAGAAGGCTGCGGGGGGACCTGATAGCAGCCTTCCAGGACCTGAAGGGGCCTACAGTAAAGCTGGGGAGGGGCTTTTTACAAGGATAGATAATGACAGGACAAGGGGTAATGGTTATAAACTGGAAGAGGGTAGATTTAGGCTGGATATAAGGAAGAAATTCTTCACTGTGAGGGTGGTGAGACACTGGAACAGGTCGCCCAGGGAAGTCGTTGATGCCCCCTCCCTGGAAGTATTCAAAGCCAGGCTGGATGGGGCTTTGGTCAACCTGGTCTAGTGGGAGGTGTCCTTGCCCATGGCAGGGGGGTTGGAACAAGATGATCTCTAAGGTCCCTTCCAACCTGAACCATTCTGTGATTCTATGATGTTTGAGGCGTGTCTTGGTAGCTCTTGCTTTGTACAAAGTACAAACCTTGCCTTTGGCGCTTGGCTTTCAGTGCTCAGTTGCACTGCTCCTTAAGGTTGCCATGTGTTTGAGTTTTAGTACAGGATAAAGACTCTGTCCCCTGCCCCAGCGCTGTGGATGTCCCCTGGCTTGTCCCGTCCCTGGGATGGGCTGCTGCCCATGGGGGAAGGTTGAGCCTCCTGCTGCTTTGTCTCCTGTAGATGGTGCTTAATGCTGCTCCCAGCCAGCAGCACTGCGGCCGAGCAGCTCGGGGCTGGGGCTGGGGCAGCGGGCACGATGCTGGCTGTTCAGCGGTGCAGGTGGGTGCTGGGTGTGTGGTTGGGCTCCTCAGAACAGAGGAATGGAGGAAGTGGGGATGTGAGCTGTTAGGTTGGGCATCAGGAAAAGGCCCTGCCCCAGAGGGCGGTGGGCATGGCACTGCTGCCCAGGGCAGTGTCACGGCACCCGTGGCAGGAAAGGAGCCGCTGGACAGGGCAGCACTGCTCCTTGTGCCATTGAGCAGGGTGTGGGGCTGACCCTGCCCAGGCCCTGCAGCCTCCCTTGATGGTGTCTGCACGCTGTGTGTGGTCCAAGAGAACACCCTTCCACATGGTCCAGTGCGAGGGGTGCACCCGACTGTTCTGGCTTTGGAGGGGAGAATGTTCCTAGGAAATGCAGCCCCTTGCGGTACAGCTCCCTCCTGCTGGGTGGGTGCAGCCTGGTGCTGGCCTTGCTGGATGCCATGAGGACGACTGTAGCTGGAGAAAGCTGCAGCTGGAGCTGGTCACCTTGCCACAGCAGGGCTTCAAAGGTTACGTTCTGCTTGTGCCTAAACCAACAGCTTCCTCGTGCTGCTAACCAAACAGCCCAAGTCCTGCTCGGTTCCTTTCCGTGTTGATTTAACGATGTCTACCCACTGAATTCCGTATTTTCTCTTCATCTGTCCTCTGATAGCTAACCCACAGCATTTATGAGAGATCCACTGGAAACAGCACTTGGTGGAAGAGCTCCTGGTTGGGGTGCAGGGCTTTGGCTCTGCGAGGCAGGTGGGAAGGGCCCTGCTGAGGGCCATGGTGTTGCTGGGGAGCACAGACCTCGTGGGGGGGACCTGGGGTGCCGCTCTGGGGGGGTCATGGATGGGCTGAGTGTGTGGGGACGCAGCACTTGCTGGACCCTGGGTGGGTCACTGGTTCCTTGGGCCAGAGATGAGCTGGAAGCTCAGTGGAAATGCTGTCGCATCTATGGGTGCAAAAAGGTCTTTTCAAATCTAGCCTAGAGCAGTGCTGTGTTCCTGGCTCTGCAGGCAGCATCGAAAGCTCTGAGGAAGGTGGGAGCTGCTCTTTGATGTGAGCCCTGTGTGGGTTTCTGCAGGCAACAAAGGCATTGCGGTGCTCACTGGGCTGTGGGGCTGCTCCTACAGAGCATGGAGCAGCCGCTGGCCCCGATTCTGCTGCTCTCCCTCCTCCTGCAGAGTGCCAGCTGCTGCAGGGACGGCTCCAGGCACTCCCAGCTTGGCTGTGCTGCTGGGACCCACTGCTGCCTCCCTCGTGGGGCTGGGGAGGTGCTGGGCAGCTGGGCCGGGGCGGGTCTGTGCCCCGTGCTGCTGCTGGGGAGCTCTGTGCCATGCCCAGGGAGCCTTGGTGGTTTGCCCTGGCTCCTGTCCCCCTTCCCACCCAGGTAATGGCTGCGTGGTTCAGGCGGGCCCTGGCGCTGGATGCTGCTTGTTTCCCCCTTCTCCCCATCCCTGTGTGACATTCCCAGCGGTTTCGGCAGGGAGCTGTGGAATGTCTCCTGCTCCCAGCAGGGCCCACCTGAACAATCTGGGCATTGAGAGCAGCGCTGGGCTCAGCTGCAGGCAAACAGGGAGGGTTCGGTGTGCTGCCTCGGCCCTGCGGGGGGAAGGAATAACAGGACGTGGATGGCAACATCAGAGCACGGCTCTGCTTTCATCCCCCGGCACAGCGCAGGGGTGGGGGCAGAGGGGAGCGGAGGCTCTGGGGCTCCCACCCGGGGAGCTGTGTCCTGTGCATCACGCCGCCCCCCAGCACCCTGACCTCAGGCAGCGCGAGCTGTGCCTGGGTGCTGGCGTGTGGCAGCTCTCCAGCCTGTCCTGCCTGCATCCTGCCGAGCTGCGGCTGTCCCGAGCTCACGCTGTGCCCCACAGCTGTGCGTGGCAGTGACGGTCGCTGTGTGTCTCCCAGCAGAGTACCCGCAGGGCCCGGTGCCCACGCTGTGGAACGAGCCCCCCGAGCTGCCCTCGGGCTCCGGCCCCTTCGATGCCGCCACCACCACGGCCCGGCTCTCGGACGGCACCGCCTTCCCCCCGTACACCTCCGAGCTGGAGCCCGAGGACACCACCCACCTGCATCGGCTCGACACCGGGGATGGTATGAGGCTGTGCCATGGGGCCCCCGGGCTGTGTCCCTCCGGCAGGGATGTGGGGAATCCTTGCTGTGCGTTGGCTCTTTGTGGGCCTCTCCCCTCCCGCTCTGCAGCAGTCGCTGTTGTGATGTGGCTGTGCAACACGCAGGCCCTGCTGTGGGCATAAGGGGAAAGCAGAGGGCCATCACCCTGTTTGTGGCAGCTGTCCTTGTCACTGGTGGCCTGGAGGAGCCTGCGGCACAGGGCCACAGCTCTGCACGCGGGGACACGGGGATAGGGACACCCTGACAGAGACAGGAGGGTGCCCCAGGGGCTGGGACGTGCTGGACTGCCCTTGCCCTGGGGGACCTCAGTCTCATGCTGCCTTGCTGTCTGTCCCTGCAGGCTCGCTGGGGCCCGGAGCTATTGGAGCCATTGTCATCGCCTCCCTCCTGGGTACGTCTGTGCTCGTGGCCTTGGTCGTCATCACGCTGAGAAAGTTCTCTGCCTCCTGAACCCAATAAACGATTTCTGTGTTCCACAACCAGCCTGTCTCCTGCTCTCCCCATCTGCCTGGGGCAGAAATGCTGCTGCTGGGATGGCCAGGGGCACTCCAGCCTCTGTGCTGGGCAGCTGGGCTGCAGCCCAGGTTGCCCCTCACAGTCAGCGCGTGGTCCTGCGGGGTGCCCGGAGCCCTGGCAGCTCGGCTGTGGCAGTGCTGCCCCACAGCCGGGAGGGACCTGGGGCAGTGAGCGGCTCTGAGCTGGCAGCAGTGTAAAGGTGCTGGGTGCACCCCCTTGCACAACGCTCCTTGGGAAAGGGTGCTTGGTTGGTGTCACCCACTCCGGCCTGGTGTCACCCACCCCACGTTCCCACCCCTCCCTGTTCCCTCCCCTGCCTGTGGTCCCACTCCACCAGCGG
>WBMW01001963.1:109004-132297 GCA_013396635.1 Penelope pileata
GGGGGGGGGGGCACTGAGGAAGAGGAGGCAGCTGGAGGGGAGGAAGGAGACACGGGCACGTGGCCGTGGCACTGGCTCGCTCAGCTGTATTTCATCACACGGAAAACGAGACGACGAGAAAGTCCCTCAGTGCATGGGGGCAGCCAGGCAGGGCCTGGCCCTGTACAACACTGAGACCACAAACAGGCGTGCAGGGCTGGGTCTGAAGAAATAACACTGGGTGCCACTTGGTGCCTGAAAACGGCACAGCCTGTGCCTAGGGCTTGGAGTCGTAAAAAGTCACAACAGCACGAGAGGGGCTGGCGCGAGTCTGGGGTGCGGTGGTGGGGCAGCGTGTGGCAGCCCTGGGCCCCTCTTCCCTGCAAGAAATGCAATGAGGTGCCAGCGAACCTGGGCTGCTTCTGCGGGGTGAGGGAGGGTTTCTGTGCTCAGGAACCTCCCAGACGCAGGGCTGCAGGGGCTGGGCTGGCTGTGGCTCTGCAGAGCTGCAGGGGCTGCCACGTGCTCGCTCCACCAGGAGCTGAAGGGCTGCCTGGAGCTCCCTGGGCTTTGCGTTGGAGAATTTGCTGCAAGGCCTGGACCCTGAACTGGAGGCCCGGTTGTGCCAGAGTGCCTGTGGGGTGCTCCTGCGGGGACCTGGCTTGGGATGTTGAGCTGGAGGCTGCAGGCCCTTCCTGGACCCCAGCAGGGCTCCCTGGGGCCCTGCTGATGTGGTGGCACCGAGCGAGCCTGAGGCAGGGAGCCCTTCTGCTGTCCCTTTGTGGCTGCAGCTCCCACCAGCTGGGTCCTGGGGTCGTGCTGTGCACCCCTCCTGTAACCTGGGCCCTGCAGCACCGCTCTCCTGAGCACCCTCAGCAGCTCTCCTGCGTTCTGCTTCCTCCCCATGCTGTGCTCTGTGTGTGTGTGGCTGCTGTGTGGCCCCAGCAGCCGACAGCCGCCCTGTCCCCTCCCGGAGCACAGCCACAGCACCGGCAGAGCACGGGGCAGCGCCTGGCCGACTCCTTGCAGCGTTAAGGAAGGTGCTGAGTGACCGGGATTCCATGACAGCTGTGTCCAATGCTGCAGCCCAGAGCCCTTGGCTTCACGCTGGGTCTGTCCCTGGCTGCTCCTGGCCCTGGGCTTCATGCGATGCTCAGTGCCACAGCTGGAAGGAGCGGTGGGCCCTTCCACCGCTGAGGGGCTGCCTATATACACAGAGGTGAGCCTGTACAGGGCGGCTGTGTGCAGCTGGGAGGGGTGGGTTACAAGCATGCAGGCGTGTTGCTGGGCCTCCCTGCAGCGCGGCACAGCAGCTCCCGGGGTGCTGGCACTGCCAGAGTCCTGCAGTGCCCTGCGGTGGGTGGCTGTGGGGAGCAGACATCACCTGCAGCCGCCCTCCACGAGCACCAATTGGATGGGGCAGGCCCTGGTGCCAGGGTTCTGCAGCAGCTGCAGGAGGGTGAGCCATGGGGCAGGATCCAGATGTGCTGTGAAGCCTTCGGGTGGGCAGGGGTGGAGGTTGGGGCCTCTGAGGTTGGGCTGCTGGTGGAGCAGGGCCGTGTCTGGAGCACTTCAGAGCTTCTGGCAGCAGATCCAGGGCAGGCCCCCAGGAAGGCTCCATCAGCTTCTCACCAGGACTGGGAAATGAGGTCCTGGGGCTCAGCAGGAGGCGTGAGGGGATGTGAGATGGTTCCTCTGCTCCAATTCCCACCTCCATAAGATGCGGCTTTTGTAGGAGAGCCCCTAGCTCCAAAGGCAGCAGGGAGCTTCAGGCGTTCCCACTGGGTGCCACCGATTGCTGAGCGCTGCCCCGGGCCGTTCCCAAGCAGCACAGCACAGCGTGCAGGGAGCTGGGGCCAGAGCTCAGACCCCCAGCCCCAGGGTCCCTCGCTGCCCAGGGGCCTTCGTGCTGCGTCAATGCGGGCTCGTGCTCTGTGGAAAGGGGTGGCTTCAGCCAGCTGGGAGCACTGCTCTGCAGGGAGGGCTCCGTGCTGCAGGGAGCGTGGGGGGCAGCCCCATCCCCGCGGGCTGTGCCTTCAGGGGTGCTTGTGCTCGGGAGGGCACACGGGGTCCTTCGTGCCCCCCGCTGACAGCCGCTGTCCGCTGCCCCTCTCCCGGGTGTGGGGCTGCCAGCAGTCATTGGCGGTTCCTGCTGCCCAGTTTCCTCCTCTGGCTGTCGTCTGACTTGTGCACCCGGAAACACTCCTTCAAGTTCTGGGCTCGGATTTTAGGGTTCAGGATCTCCTCCCCTGTAGAACTGGGGAACCAGCCCCTCTCCTGGTCATGAAGCCGCTCTCCAAATATCCAACCTGAGCAGAGACAGAGATGGGTGTCAGCGGGGCAGGGCTGGCTGCTGCTCCTGTGCCGGGGCAGCTGCTCTGGAGCTGCCATGGAGCTGGCAGTGCCCTCTGGAAGCTGCCGTTGGCTGCTCTGGGCCTGCTGTGCTGCAGGCAGTGCAGGCTGTGAGCCGAGCCGAGGGCCCGGTGCCCGAGCAGTGCTGTGTCTGCAGAGCTGAGTACAGGGCAGGCACTGCAGCAGGCACTGAGCCACTCTCCCCAGCAGAGACCCAACCCAGCAGCTGCACGCAGGGACCAGGCAGCTGCGAGGCAGCACCAGGGTGAGCGCAGCTCTGGGTCGGGTGGCCGTGGCAGGGCTGGCACAGGCTCGCAGCCTGGATTTGCTGAGCATCAGGAGGAGGAGGTAACGCCCTCATTCTGCTGTGAACTCCCTTGGCTGCGATGCTGATGTTGCCCTCTCTACTTGCTTGGGGCGAAGCCCACCCCTCCACGACTCCCATCCCATCCCCGTACCGTCGTCGGTCTTGTCCAGGATGTTGAGGACGTCAGCCAGCTCCAAGGACAGCTCGTCCGGCTGCTGGGCCACATAGGGGTGGACGCACTGGATCTGTGGGCAGTCTGCGGGGGGACAGGGTGACAGTGAGGGGTGTCCCGAGACACAGGCAGCTCAGGTGGGTGCAGCACTGGGAGCACTGTGAATGCTCCCTCTGCTCTGGCAAGAAACCCCACGAAGGCCATGGGGCAAGGGGAGGGACATCAGGAGCGTGGCTGCGGGGACGGGAGGTGGGCACGAGTCTCCTGGCCTGGGGACACCTGGGTGTCCGTGGTGGGAATGCAAGCGGAGCCTGGGCAGAGGGTGGCTGCCAGAGGCCCCAGCCTGGGGCTGGATGGGGAGATCAGAGCAGCAGAAGGGGCCCTGGGTAGGGGTGAGAAGCTCCTGGACCCCACACAGTGTCTCTTACCGACAAGTCTGGATGTAAATGAAACAAATTTGGTTCTTCGGTTCGGGGCCAGTGAAATCATCCAACGCTTCATCTCGCTCCTGGACAGAGGGGAGAGTTTAAGGCCATGAGGATGAGAAAATCCTGGAGATGCCACCTCTCCCACCCAGCGCTGAGCTCCTGATGCTGCAGCCTTGTGCTCAGCCCCTCGCAGGGCTCTCTGGATCCTCCCTGCAGCCCCTGGCTTCTCCCAGCCCTGCTGTGCTCCAGCCCTGCCCCTGCAGCCAGCAGTGCCCAGACTGGAGCCCAGCTCCTGCTGCCAGCAGAGCCCTGCCAGGCACCAGCTGCAGGCTGCCACCAAGCAGGTCCTCATCGCTGTGTGGGCTCAGAGCTGGGAAACGCTGTAAGAGCTGCAAAACAGATGCACCAGCCTTGCTTTGGCACTCACTTCCCTCTTCTATTTTTTCAGGTTTCTGGTTTGTGCCTGCTGCTGGCCAGATCCCTCCCACAGCACCAGGACAGCAGCTCCCAGCAGTCCTGCCTCCCATCTCCGGACACCAGACCCACTGGCAGGCCGTGTGCTGGCTCTCACCCCCCTGGTGACCATCTCAAAGACGGAGCAGGACACACAAGCGCAGCAGCGCAAGCGTCTCCTCGAGCAGAGGCAGCCCTGGCCTGGCTCATCATTCCCCACACAGCTCAATCTCGCAGGCGTCAAACGTGCGTCTGCCCTGCATAATGAGTGCCATCTCTATTTTCAGTTCCGCAAAGCTGCAGTTGTGTGGCTGGGGGAAGGGGCAGCTGCTGGCTGTGCTGGGGGCTCTCTCCCTGCTCCTGGTGCTGCGCTGAGGGGTTGGGTGCAGCCTCCGGGCCTGCAGGAGCTCATGGCCCCGGGTGGGGCTGGGGTCTGTCCAAGGATACCAATGCTGAGCGCTGTCAAACAGCGAGGTAACAGCAATCTGAGGGTGCGTGACCTCCAGGAGTTGTGAAACTGGTGATAGGTGCATGCTTATATAACACCTTTAATGGCACAGATGCTGTGCCTAGAAAAGAGTGCGCCTGGTAAGTCGCGGGTCAATGAGAAAGTCAGGCCCTGAGCCCCAAAACAATCATGCCTGTGTTAGCAGAGCTGAACCATCTGCCCAGTCTGAGTTTGTTGGAGCCTGAAGTGAAAAATCTGCGACCCAAAAGAACTGCGAGCAGGGAGACAAGGAGGCAGCGGAGGGGCTGCTGCGAGACGGGGACGTGCTGGGATGGGCCCTCTTCTCCCACGCTCACCTACAGGCAGGGGCCACTCTGCTTCACCAGGCTGGCCAGGCACAGCTCCCACCCCTGTGCCAGCTTCACTTACGCCTTTGAGAAGGAGAGGCTGACGGTGGCCTGGGGCCGTGATCTGCAGGGCGGGCTGGGACGGCCCCAGGACAGCTTCAGCCGGGGGGTCCCTGCCTGCCCAGCCCCGGTGCTGGGAGCTGCTCCCCTGCAGGCAGGCTGAGCCCTGCGCAGTGACGGCGTTGCACTCACTGGGACGATGCCTTCAGCATGTAGCTGGCCTCCCGGTCGTCTGCATTCTCCAGCAGCCTCAGGATGAAGACGTTGGCCAAACTCTGCCCCTGGTCTTCTAACTCCTCCACCCGAAGGAGCCCCCGCGGTGCCGAGTCGAACACTTGGTACTTGTCCCTGGGAGAGGTTGAAGAGGAGATAAGGAAAAACTGCAGGTACTGCAGGACAGCTGGGCTTCACCCTCCCAGAAGGGTTCACTGTCCCACTGGGGACAGACCAGGACCCTCTGTGTGGCAGGAGGGAGAGGGATCAGCGGTGGCTACAAAACCCCGCTGCGAAGCAAGAGCCCCTCTCCTTGCCCAGCCCCAGGCACCCCACGTCGCTTGCTCTGTGCAGCCCATGCACACAGCTCAGACAGTGCTCCCTCAAAAGGGGACTGTGAGGCTCGATTCATTCCCGTCTGTAAGACACCTCTGTGTTTTCTGGACACAAGCTGCCACAGAAGCGAAATGTTTCCAGGCCCACAGACATTGTGGCCACACCTTTACTGGCGACGTTGGGCGGCGAGCTGCTCCCCACTGGAGGGGTGGGTGAGTTACTGCTACACAGGGCGTGCTGCTCCCTGGGCCCCGCCTGCTGCTGCTGCTGCTGCATCTCACCCGGCTCTGGCTGCACAAACACCGACCTGAGCACGGTGACATCCCCCTCCTCCTGGGGCAGGTTGCACCGTGTCAGATACAGCTGCTGGCCTCAGGCTTAAGCTGAGAGCCCTCCCTGCTGCTCGTATTTTCCAGACTCCTTTCTTAGAAACTCAACTGACTAAATCTGAGCTGTTCCTCAGGCAGCGATGAGTCAAAACTCGCTCCCTGCCAGGCAGACAGGCCTCCTGGATCAGCCCACCCGCTGATGCAGCTCGCTGCAGGATCCGGTCAGCACACATTGACACACCCTGCTGGGAGCCCTGCCCTGAATCCTGCTCCAGCCCTGCCTGCCATCCAGCTTCAGCTGCAGAGAACCGTGCACCCCGGAGCAGGCAGCGCTCCCCAGCTGCATGCGCAAAGGCCTGGCCGTGCCCGTGTGCTGCCTGAGCCGGGCACTCACCCAGGGATCTGCCTGCAAATCACCAGCAGGTCGTTGAAAAGGAACAGGTAGATCTCTCTGAAGAGCTTCTTGGTGCGAAGTGTCCGTGATGTCTTTGGACCGTTCATCTGCTGCAGCTCCCCCTGCTTCAGCAGCCAGCGGGAGTGGGAGATGATGGGCACAGACTGGGAGGGAGGAAGATCAAGATCAAGATCAGAAGATCAGAAGAAGCCAAGATCAGAAGAGCAACACCCCCACGGACTTAAGGTGCTGAAAGCAACAGGAGGTGCAGAAGGAAGCGAGCTCCCACCAGCACGACTCAATGGGGAGCTGCACAGAGCACCCACCCCGCAGCCCAGCACCAGGTGTCACCACTGGGACGGGGACACAGCAGGGACCCAAAGGAGCAAACAGCCGAGGACAGCGATGGGGGAGCGCCAAGTGCTGGGCTGAAACACCAGGGTACGCCCTGCACAGCCTGATCTGGAGCATCCTATGTCTCATCACCTGGGCTGAGCCTTCCTGGCCAGGGAGACTGTATTTAGAAACACTTACTTGGCTTTTTGGCTACAAAAAAACCCAGGTTAAACAAGTTCTGACTGGCTGGGTCCCTCCCAGCTGGAGGAGACGCTGTCCAAGCAGCCACAACAGCACTTCTGTTCGAGCTCTAGCACACAGGTGAGGCCCTGGCACAGCTGCCCAGAGCTGGGGGTGCCCCTCCCTGGGGGTGCTCAAGGCCAGGCTGGGGGGCCCCTGGGCAGGGTTCGCAGTGGGTGGCACCCAGCCCACAGCAGGGGCATTGGAACTGAGTGATCTTTAAGGTCCCTTCCAACCCAAGCCATCCTATGACTATCTTAAAAACAAGAAGCCCAAAACAAAGTACGTCTTACGTTAGCAGAACACTACGTTTTTGGTCAAATGACTGAAATATTGGGAAATAGCAGCGTAACTGCTACCCTTCCCACCTTCACCTCCACCCTCGCTGTGTCAGCACCCAGTCCCTGCCCAGCAGCACAACTTCAGGCGGCTGAGAGATGAAGGCAGCCCCATGGCTACTGCAGCCAAATGGTCTTTCTGTCCTTTGTTTGTTTGCTTGTTTTGCTTTGGTTGCTCAGATATGTGAAAAGGTTGCTGGGAAGAATCCATGTCCCTTAAATGTTGTGAAGTGCACAGGTTTGAGAGCTTCCATAGCATCCACAAAAAGAAGCAGCAACTTCATACTCAGCACTTGAGTTTCCTGGCATATATTAAATAAGATCTGGTCAGACCCCCTCAGTGCTCAGTCCTTCTCTACGTGGACCCAGAACAGGCCATCAGCAGGTAAGCAGAGACTGTGCTTAATATATAAACACAAGGATGAATTAAAAATGGTGAGACAGCCTTCATTTTGGTCTTTTCCAGCTTTGAAGTGTTTTCCTTTGTAGCTTTAATCTTCCTTTAATGTCATTTGGAAAACAATAGCTGAGAGCTGACCTGCGTTTTGGAAAGAGGTGAGAGCCAGAGCTGAATGCTGAAGCGGGAGCAGCACCCAGGCAGGGCAATGCCACAGCTGAATGGTGCTGGAAGGACTGGGGCTGGGTGGCTGCTGCTGAGTACGTGGGTGCAATGCCTGGCTGCTGCTGGCTCACTGCCTGCAAGGGGCTGTTACCGACCCGTGCTCATACCTTGATCTTAAACTCCAGTTTCTTCTGGATGCTGATCATCTGCTCTGTTCGGCTCATCTTCCTGACGCCTTCATTGCATGCTTTCACCACCTGGCAGAAAGAGAGTAGAAGGATTTGTCTCCAAAGGCCTGGGCAGGTAAGTGACCCTGGCAGGGTAAGTGCCTTGCTGCAGCAGGAATTGACCGAGCCAGGCTCTTCCATCAGCGCTGTATTCACATGAAAAAGGGGAGGAAAAAAACCAACCAAACCAAAAAAAAACAGCACACAGAGGATGTTACAGCTGGAAGCTGAATCGTGACATGGCTGCGTTCAGGTACTGGACAAGACAGTACGAAGCAGCACTCCTGTCCGTGCAGCTCATTTACCAGATCCTGACACACCACACATCTCCTCTTTCCCATTCCCAGCGTCTGAAAATAGAGGTGCACGCAGAGCATCGTCTTCAAGAAGAGAACAAAACCAAAGATCCTCGTTTCAAAGACAGAAGTGCTGCTACTGCCAAGCAGCACCAGGTGCCCAAGTTATGGAATGTCTCAGGGAGAGAGGTTCCTCCGAGTCCGCCTGTGTCCCGAGTACAAACTTTTAACAGAAAAAAACCCCCAATGTGCGGGCCCTAAGCTGTCACAGGAGCCTTAACCTAGATGCCACTGCCTGCTCCATAAGGAACAACTCTCTTGAGAACCAGTTAGGTAGAAAAATTGTGTTGGAGAACACGCTCTGCTTCGTGCACTGCTTCTTTTACTGAAAATCCACCAGAATATCAGCAACTGAAACCAAGGTCTGCTTCTACCCATCCAGTAAGATAATTACAGAGAAAATTAAGCATCAGATGGCCTCTGTTGTAATGCCTGTGCCTAGCTAGATGCTCGGCATCTAAACACAAACACTTGTTTTACAGATAGGTAACTAGGTGAAGAGAGTGATGGAATTGATCACAAGCCACTGACAGATGGATGCAAAAGGAGCAGTCAGTCCCAGTCGTTTGCACACCCAGTAACAGCCTGCCTCAAGCTTTTGACCAGTGGAACACAACTGGCTGCCAGAGGCAACGAGGAGGATTCTGCAAACACAGAGTACAGCACAGTACTTGTCGTTTGTTCCAACACGATTTCCAACTTGAAATATGTATAATGAGCTGCAAGATTCAAGAGATGCTCCAAGCTTCCCAAGGCCATTGGGAGAGGAGGACTCAACCACCTTGGTCCCTGTAGTGCCCTGCTCCAGCCAAAGGCTGCCAGCAATTCTAGACCATTCAAACACAACACCCAACGGTGGGATCGCCCTGTCTGACTGTCATGAACAGCCCAGACGCAGAGCAATGCTCTCCCAGCATTTGTGCACAGCTGTAAGTAGCACAACCGAATCGTACCCACATTGTGGGATCCATCACCTTCAAGTATCTGCCAAAACAATTTGTGTTCTTGAAGAGCCCATGAGAAAACATTCTCCCTGCCCATTTCTAGACCGGAAACACATGTAACTGGTGTTAGCAAGGGATTTCTCCCTGACCAACATTCAACAGCTGCTAGCCTGGTCCATCCTTCAGAGCAAGGAAGACTTAAGAAAGGAAAAAAAAGTTTAAAAAATACTCTTGAAACACAGTGTTGGGATGCAAAGGGACAGGTGCGGGAGCAAATACTTTGTAGGTCTTTCCTGGGGCAAAACTGAGCATGGCAGTTTAATGATAAGGCCTTTGGATAGCTCATTGCAACTTACTGTTTCCAGCTCCTTATGCGCGTCTAGGGCAGTGGTTTCCCTCTCAGACTTCTCTTCCACTTTCTTCAAGATATTCTGCAGGGGAACAAAAGCCGTGTTAGCTCTGATTCCAGTATGTCAGCCCAGAGACTTTGCTACCTCGGAGTTATTTCTGGCCATCAGCCCAGTTACGGGCTGGATGACAGAGTACAGCATCCAGAGTACAGCAGCTCTTCGTCCCTGTTTTTCGGTAAAGCCTGTTCCCCCCCTGGCTACTTGGTAATCCAAGAGGTGTAAGGTTTTTTGGGACTGAGCTGTTTCCTCTTCCCTAGAAGCACAGTGCAGTGTTTAGACGTTGCTGGCAAAGCACAGGGGGAAGGTGGCTGCCACAGACTTGGCCAAGACACCACGATATGTGTATTACAGTTTTGGAGCTGTTTTACACTGTGCATCTGTCCATCAGCATCACTGGTACGAATGCTACCCCTGACAGCAGCTCTACAGTAAAGTTCTTCCCCAGCTCTCTTGTTCAGTAAAAGCTATGTTGAAAATTCAGTGTGAATTTGGAGATGTTCTCTCAGTGATTGAAAACTTTTTCCCTAGCTGAGAATGTCCAGTTCCGTGGAAAGGCTTCAGCCACCTCTAGGGATGACCTTGGCTGTATCTAAGCCTTGGTCACAGCTGTTGGATAGAATTCCAGGAGCGACACAGAGGACCTCGGGGCAATACAGAAGAGCAAAACTCTACCTGCACCAGCAGCTTGAGCCGAGTGATCCTCTGAAATGGCAGAATCAGGAAGGAGGAAAAGGACAGGCCTTTGCACTTGGGATCCAGCTCCAGCTGTGAGATCACCTCCCGGAAAGCTGGCTTGTCCTGGCTGAGGGGGAAGAGAGACGGTGAGCACGGCCCTGCCTGCACCTCTGGGGTGTGGGTGGAGGCCCAGGAGCAGCCTCCTCCCTGAGACAGCATCTGCCTGGCTTCTCCCGAGACCATAAAGGAAGGGGGGAGGAAACTGAGTGCTTCTAGGTGTATTTTGGTTTAAATCCAGAACTATTTATAGCGTTGGGGGATGGAAAAAATAGACTTCTAATGTACAAGCCATGGTAGCGTGTTCACATGTGTAGCACATCTAGCCTAGCAGCATAGGCTACATGCGTAGGTGTGTGTGAATGGGGTGTGTGTCCAAGTGGATGAGTCAGAGGCATAATTATATATTTTTACACAGTTGGAACTCTGTGACAAGGTGGAATTCACACAGTCATAAGAACAAGACAAGCCACAAAACTTGGCTGCTCCTGTCTGCTTAGCAGGAGGATGGAAATCGTTCTCTGGCCTGAGAAGAGCACAGGCCATCCCTGGGCCTTGCTGCTGGTGCTCACAGCAGGGGAGACCATGCAGCCTCAGAAGCCAAAGCCAACACCTTCTGGCAGCTCGGGGGCCCAGTCCCAAGGACACACACTGCTGGAGTCCTGGCTAGAAAAATCAGCATGGATGTGAAGACATGGCTAACTGCGCTGTGTGTGACTCACAGCACTCAACAGAAGCTGCTGTGAGTGCTTCTCTGTGCAGGCACTGGTGTCACTTGCCAGAGCCACAACAGACCTGAGCGTGTCTTGGAAGATGGTCAAAGTGGGAGCAACTGTGAAACACCCCAGGCTTCCAGTTAGCAAAGTGCTGCAAAATTCTTGTGCTAGCTTGGAGCTTGAGGAAGAGAATCTATTCTTTTCAATCTGCTTCATGTTCTCAGACAAAAAAAGCGTCCCTCTAAATGCCTATCTCCAACAGATCCTCCCCAAGCTGGGGTTGTGCAGCCTCCTGCTCTTCCAGTTCTCAGTGTTTAGCTAATGACTCTGGACACACTGCTTGTAGTGCTTACCTCTGACTCAAGGAAACCCTGCAGTACCCTCCTCTTGGAGAGAACAGTTGGCCAAGCTCAGCAGAAGCTGCTTAGAGTGGTTTTTTTTTGTTTTTTTTTTTTTTGCCTCAAAAGCTGGAGAGCAGAGAAAGGAAAGGATTAGGGCTCATTACACTCCCCCGAACCAGCTGCTGCTATGGGGAGGAAGCACAGTGCAGCATATGCCATGGGCTGTCCTGAAGAAATCCAGGACATTGGAACTGAAGAAAAATTAATTCTCCTGCTCAAAGACAAGCTTGTAGGGCAGGCTTTGTTTTGAGATGATAGAGGAGAATTCCTACCGGACCGAAAGACATACTGAACTTGAAAAATACTGCAAAAATACATTAGATTGTATCCTCAGACCTAGATAGAGCCTGTATTTATAACACCAGGATGTGATGAAAATGGCTTTTTTTTTTTCCTTTTACCAAAATCTTGTTCTTCTGAAAAAAATTTTCTCAAGCCTGGGAAGGTTCAGCCTTGTCGAGAAGCTTAAGAAAAGCAATGGCTGCAGTTGCCACGAGGGAGCTGCGTTAAACCCTTGGCCTTTCAATCTCTTGCCTCTACTGGCAGTTTAACAACGCGTGTGTTTCGCAATGTGTGTTCCCACATCCACCATAAACATTTCCCACAGCTGGGAGCTGCTGGCTCTGAAATCACGTGGTGTGTTACCTGCCTACTCTACCACCCCACCCTTACCATAAAGCCTTTTAAGTGTTTTCTTTTTTTAGGTGCAGTGTAAAATCAGTGAAGTGGGAAATCCTGTTTCTGTACCATTTAGCAACATCATTATCCGACAGCTCTACCTGTGGCCTACATGATTTTGGAAAGCAACGCTGCTGGAGCCAAGCACTGGCACTCACAGAAGCTGCTTGTAAGCTCTCTCCTGGTAGGTCTGGTTGGAGACGTAGGTGATGTACACAGAGAAGTGGTTGACTGTGTGCTGGTAGACAATGTCACACACATCAGAGATCACAATGTTCTCCTCCACGCGTTGCTCAAGGTCCAGCAGGAAGCTAGGTAAGAAAACCAGCGCTCACATTAATGATGACCTGCACGCCCTTCAGAATTCCCAGCTTCTGTCCCTAGTGCTGAAACCAATGCCTGTGCCCCTGAGCTTCCCTATGTCCCTCTGCAAACAAGTTTAGCTCATGAGATGCCATCCAGCCAAAACCCAGCAGCTCTCACCGCTCGCTCACAGCCATGACGTCCAGGACATTGGAGAAGAGGATGTGTGCCTCGGACTGGTGTAAGATCTTTTTCAGACGTTCGTTCTCCATGAAGTGGGACACCAGCAGGTTCAGACTCTTGTAATACGAGGCCTCAGAGGTAACCAGCTCAAACATTGCCTGGGGAGAATCCCAAAGAAGGACGTCAGCAGGTCTGTACAGCTCTCATGGGGAGGCTGCCTGAGGTGTTGGACCCCGCGTCCCCTTGTCACCATGCTGCATGTCTCTCTCCCCTGGGGCTGTTCCCTTTGGCAGCTCCACACCCCCTCCCCATGACAGCTCTGGCTGGTTGCTCTGCTTGCTGTGCTGCGCAGCAAGGCCTCGTTGTGCCATCTACGCTCTGCTTTGGGCAACCCACGGAGTGGGGCTGGCTGCACAGCGGCTGGCACGCTGCCGTCCCAGCATGTGACGCGCTCCTCAGGGCAGAGCTAACGGAAGAACCCAGCTGTGGGGCTCCAGGCCCCTGCGTGCTCCTTAAACCTAAGGAAATCCAGCTGCTGCTGCCCACGGGAGGCTGCCTGGTCAAGCCTGGCCATACACTTTTCTGACGCAGGCACAGGAGTTCCTAACTGTTACTGTAAGCTATAAACAATCTCTGAACTTCAGCACTTGCTTTTCCTGTTAAGAGAAGAGTCTTTGGCACAAAGCCTGGCTTCCTCAGGCCTGAGATGTAGTCTGGGGAAGCAGAAAGAGAAGCTGATGGCTTGATTCAGAGATAAATCCCAAGTTAACGAGAGGAGAACGCAAAGCCTCCTGCCTCGAGCAGGTGCCCCGGGGACAGTCCGCTGTCACCACACAGAGCTCATTTGCTCTCCGGGCTGTGTGCAGCGGTAGATAAAGCAAGTGATTATTGACACAAACACCAAGTCCATTACTTGAAGTAAGGTTAATTTAAGATTCTCTCAAGGGCTTTGATGTGGCAGAAAACCACCAGTTCCCTCAGACATCTCGTGATGAAGGTGCATCCCGGGGCTGGGCCACGCTGCTGTGAGGGGAAGAGGAACCTTTTGGTAGAAAAGTCTCCTTTCCCTGCCCTTAAAGCGGCCTTGGCCATTGTGCCCCTGGTGCCCACAGCTCCTCTGCTGCACCCTGGTGAGGGGGAGCAGGCCAGGCTGGGGGCTGTGCACCCTGAGCAACACCAGCTCCGAGGCTGTGCGGGCCCAGCCAGAGCCATGTCCAAAGGGACAGCGAGCACACACTGTATTTTTTTGCTGTCCATGTGGAAAAGTATCTTCCAAATCAGCAGGAAGTCTGTCTTGTGGACTGACAAGATTGTTGGTTTGGGTGTTTTTTTTTTTTTTTTTTTTCTTTTTTAAAGAAATGATTTGAAACTTTCCACTGATCAGTTTTATTTTTGCAGTGTTGCCGTCCATCACAGACAGACCTAAGGTCCAGAGACCTGGATAACAGCCCTGACACTGCTGCAGGGCAAGGCCTGGGAGGGTGGGCCCACAAAAAGCTGCTGAACTGACACTTCTGCTCTGTGTGAGGTTAGTGGCCCAGAAACCATCCCAGAGGGCAGAAAGTCAAATGGGCCTCCAGGCAGGTGGCCCTGTCCTGCTGTGCCTGGGCAGCCCCAGAAAGGAGAGAGAAAAGAGTACAGGTAGAAATGAAGGCACTTGGTCAGTGCACGTGGAACAGCGGGTGTTTAAGGAACAGAGAGATTTTCTTCAAGAACAGATTCCCAATGAGACAAATGGATGATTGGCTACATCTCCTGAATACACCTCTTACAGGCTTAATTGTAGCTTTTTCGTTTTAATAATTGAGAGGAAAAGAAATACGTAAAGATACAACAAAGAAAAGACAGGATCACAGAATCACAGACTCATAGAATCACGGAATGGTTTGGGTTGGGGGAGATCTTAAAGCCCATCCAGTCCCACCCCCGCCATGGGCTGGGTGCCCCATGCCCAGGGCCCATCCATGGCCTTGGGCACCCCCAGGGATGGGCACCCACAGCTCTGGGCACTGCCAGGGCCTCACCGCCCTCTGAGTAAAGAGTTTTCATCTAACATCTAATCTAAATCTCCCCTCTTTTAGGTTAAAGCCACTCCCCCTTGTCCTATCACCACCAGACTGCATAAGAAGTCGGTCCCCTCCTGTTCGCAGGTTCTCCTTAAGTACTGGAAGGCTGCAGTGAGATCTCCACGGAGCCTTCTCCTCTCCAGACTGGATGTGTTGGGGTGACCAGGTCCTTCAGAATATCCTGAGGACTGATGCCACCAGTCGTTCTGCTCTGCAGCTTTCCACTTATTCCAAGCCAGGATATTTTTTTCTGCCAGGTCTTTGCAGGATAACCATGAGAATCAGGACCAAGATCTGCCACTCCACTGCAGCCTTTCAACCCTCTGACAACATGCCTAGTTGGTAAGCTTCCTCCTTGACCTGCAGACACAGAAGTCCCCACTGCCTATGTCTGGAGAAACTCATTCCTGCGTGTTTGCTGCCCAGCGTGGTGTGGGTGCTAGTCCTGCATGGCATGTGCAGAGTGTGAGATGTACCAAAGAAATACTGAAATGCACAGTGAAAACATCAGTGCACAGAGTTCAGATTTACAGGAGATGCCACGGAAGCAAAGAGTAGCTCCGCTGATCAAGACAAGATTCTGGAAGTGTTTGCTGCAGCGTGTGCAAGGCACAAGTTTCTCAAGTTCCTTTGGAGATCCTGCTGGTCCGCTGCAGACCCCAAGCACCCCGATGCCTCCCCTAAACAGCCCAGACTGATATGTCTCATTGGAACAAACTGCACATCTCCTAAACTGTGATGTAGCGATAAGATCTTTGCAGAATAACTGAGCTCTGCTAGCTTGAAGCAGTCACTAGATAAAAGAACATGAACTTCTGGCTTCAGGGTTGCAGAAATAATGAGAGAAAATGTGAACTCGATGTCAGCGGACGGAATGCTATCTTCCTGCCTCCACAAACAGCCTGAAACTATGTCTTGGAAACACGACCAAAACTGTTCCAGCAGTCCTCTGGGTCACTAACTCCATGAGTTCTGCTAGTCACAGACAAGCTGTACTAATTGTTTTCATTGCTTCCATTTTGGCAGAGAGACTAAGAAAGGAAAAGAGAAGCCTAAGGAAGTAGATAAAAAAGAAGACAAAATCAAGAGACACCCACAAGCTACCTGCTTCTTTTTTCTAACACCAAAATGACCAGAATCTAAATAATCCCCAGTAAAAATCATTTTGGCCAGTTCCACTCAGCCTGGAATCTCCTCAAACACAAAGGATGAGCCCAGCATAGGGAAATCAATGCAGATAGCAAGGAGAGGACAACATGAATAACTGATACAGCACCTCCGGCTTCTACTTTTTGCATCATTTCATTTTCTATGCAGTTAAAAGAAGGTCCTTGATGATTCATGTTTTGCTGTGTTTGATGCTCAACAGATGTCTGGATAATTAAAGCTACCCCAGGAATGATTTAGTGATTTCTCATAATTATTCTAGTAGCACAATTTTTGTATTTCCCTGATCCCTGCAGTCTGTAATTTGTTCTTTGTTTTTTCTTCTGTTCTTCCTTTTTCTGCGTTTTCGCCTACATTTCTGTGACACTTCCAGTTGTTTTTTTTTACATTTTGTTACTCTGACATTGGCTTCAGATGCAAAAGCTGATGTGATTGATGGCATTACTGTCTGCATTCTGTTTGAGTTCCCAGGGCTAATGGGCCATGCTGCAATTTTTTTTTCTGAAACCGTCTAGGGTGGGGGGAGGATGTTTTTTCCCTGAAACTCCATTTTCTGGGTCATTTGTTCCAATGGGGACAATGACAAATAGACTTTCACCAGACCTTTCAAATACCCATTGCTCTTCCAGTTAAGATTCTTGTTTTGATGCTCGAAAAACAAATGTCTTGGTTTTTTTTTATAACTTGCGTTGAGGATCTTCTTAGCTGTTTTCCATCATCACCAATAACAAAGACCGGATTCCACTTGGCAGGTGGCACCTTTCTTATTCTTGCCTCTTCCATTCTGCAGGTTGCTGCAGGTGAACAACTTTTCCTCTGACCGCTGAAGCCCTGCACTGGTACAGCTGTGGTACAGAACAGCGTTGTTCCCTTCCTCAGCTTTTACCAGGGGTTTTTGCTTTGACTTTCTTTCCATCTGTGTACTCCCGTTTCTCCCTGTGCTCTGAAAAAATGCTGCCTTTTACTGGCTGAAGAGCTGCAGGCACTTCTAGTCATTGTGTTTACCACAGCTGTGAAGATAAAGTGGGTCAGAAAGGTACAACTGGGCACCAAAGCCATTTACTCCAGAATTTCTGCTGCCGTCTACTGCAGGTAGATTCTTCCTGGCCTCCTGCAGGAAGCTGAACACTTTACATTGACTCCAGCCCTCCTGTACAGCTGACACATCACATCCAAGGTAAACGAGAACAGCTCCTCTCAATCTGGGCACTGCAGAGGCGAGCAGTGCTCGCCTACAGCAACGCTGGATTCAGTGTAATCCCTTTAATCGTCTCCATGATTTCTCCACAACTCCTTGTTTTCTACGCTTGACTTTCCACAAAAAGCAAATTCTCCACTCTAACTGTTCAGTGTTCAGCCAATTTCACAGCTTTCTGGCTTTCAGCGGTTTTATAATCTCTTACTGTGCTAATCCAGAACAAACAGGAAGAAAATTTCAGCTCTGATCAAGTAACGTGAGGGAAAAGCACAGCACTTCTTTAAGGCAGCACTGTCCCACCTCCATCTGCTTTGTTTCTGTTGTTATTTAAGGAGATGATAGAAGAGAATTCAGCACTCTTAATGCTGGGGTCTAGCAGCACAGAGATATTTTTCCATAGAACACCTACAAGTAATGAACGTAACTCCAAAGAAATGGCAGCTTTTGAAATCTGCAACGCAAACTTTTAAGCTGATGTTTCTCTGTAAATGACTCTTCATTTTGAAGCAGCAAGAAGAGCCTGTGATTTTTCAGATGCCAGATTGTGTTTGCAATGCTGGCAGTTAGAAACACCACGTTTTGCCAGGTAAACAGAACAAATCTGATGTGGAAATATCCAGCGTGGAAGAACGTGGAAAAGCAACAAATCATTTCAGTCACCCTCAGCCATAACCCTGCCATGCCAACAGCGTGTTCTGCCAGCCCGGTGTAACTGAGGGTGTAACCAACAGCCCCGGAGCTGTCCCTTTGGGATTCCAGAGACGAACCTTTCCAAGCGAAGCCACAATCCCTTGGGCAGGACTGGGGTGGGACTGTGTGTACACGAGTGATTCATAAACCAGGACTGGGCAAATCCAAGCAAGCTGAGGGGGAGCTGCTCACGCCCGGAGATGTTCTTCAGCATTTGGAGCTCAGACACAGGAGGGAGGGCAGAGCAGACAGGAAGGTGGGTGTGCTCCCCAGGAGCAATCCTAGCTCAGCTGGACTCATGGGATCCAGGCTGAGAAGGGCCACTGCTGGTGTTACAGCACACCCCACACTGAACACGGTTTGTCTCTGCTGGCTGTGGATGCAGAGCTGCGTGCTCACAAAGAGCTCCCCTGCTCCCCACACTGTCCAGAATAGCAACCGGTTGTAGATCGCTGCGTGACGAATGCTTTCGTCAACAGTGGCAGCTGCTCTCACCTGCTCCTTTCTTGTCAGAAGCAGCCCTATAAATTACCAGCATAAAACTCTCAAATGGTGATGTCAATGCAATGTAAGGCTAAAATGCAAATATTCCTGTCAGTATTTTGTACTATTTTGCATAAGACTCCAAGTAACAGCATTTAAAAAGGAAGCTTATCAATCTCCATCTCTTTCTTTAATGCCATCACCTTTAAAAACAGATTACAGCTAACTCTTGAGTCCTTCCAAGATTTCTGGTGGATTAATGTACACTGGAGACCAAAAGTTCTATGGCAAGAACCTCTTCACTGACTCTCCCTTCCCTGTAAATGGCTCTTAACACAATCAGAAAAGGCAAAATAAGTTCTCTTTTGCTAAATAAATATCCACCAGCATATAGGACAATATCCCAGAGTTTCAAAAAAAAAGTGAGTGGTGCTCACCAGTGTGACACAGAAAAGTATTTAGCAGAACAAGGCTTGTCTATGACTGCTGTGAAGTTCTGTGTCCTTAAATCTCGATCACCGGGTTTAACTCACTCTAGCTCCTTCAAGCAGCAGCCCAGCTAAGCAGCATTCCATCCCCCCCTGTTTTACCTCCTGCAGCTTGATCTCATCTGGCTGGAGGATGCTGAGGATCCCGCTGCTCCGGATCTCGGGCAGATCCTGCCATAGGTTGAACCTGGAGTTGGAGTTCCTCAGCAGATTGAGCTGTGGGGCAGCTGTGCTCTCGGGCGTACTCGCGGGCTCTGTTTCAGACGGGGTTTCCTCACTCGGTGAGCTCTCCTCAGGGTCTGTCTGTGAATCCTGCAGCCGCCTGGTTTCGATCTCCTGGCGCGTAGACTTGTCTCGGTATTCCTGGTATAAGAGCCCTAGGAGGCAACACAGCGGGTCTGAGAGGTGGCAGCTGAACAAAAGGACAGAAGTGTGCTGAGGGAAGGGACCGCTGCTTTGCACTGGTTGGCCTCAGCAGAAAGGAGGCTGAGAGAAAAAGCCGTGTATGTGCAGTGCTTCTGTTTGAGCCAGCAGTGCAAGCTCTATGTGGAAGGCCATTTCTACATCTTAAATGCTGCTAATGACCTTATTAGTGTGCTACAAGCGATATAGATTGAAAAGGAGGAGGGTGTGTGTGTGTCTGGAAAAGTCACATTGCATACACTGAAATTACTGCTTTAAAGGAACAATTTGATGGCTATGAAAATCCTTCAGGAGGAAGCAGTGAGCAGCTGTTAAGGCATTGAACAGGTGAAGCACCGGGACTGTTACTGGTTTGTATTGGTAGCGACTTTGTGGTTGGCGTTGGACATGTTGCTTCACTTCTTCCTTTTTTCCTTCTCAGTTTCTATGTGATGATTTGCCCCAACTCCCAATTTCAACTGATGGCACCAAAAAGCTGGGAATCCTGAAACTCCCTGGCCATCCACAGAAGATCCTGCCTCTCTTCCAAGGCTCCTACATGTCCCGTATCCCTAAGCCATCTGTAGGACCCAGAATATCAATTGCTTGAATATAAAATGTAATTTAGAAGATAAGAGAAGGCAGGAGAACCCGAGCCGACTCTGAATCACTCTCCCCACTTACTCAGGCTGAGGAGAACATTTCATATTCTCTCTTTTGGTTTATACTTGGATCTCAGAAGTGTAACCTAAATGAATAAAGATAAAAGTCCTTAATGTTAAAAAAAAGCAGCTAAAACTACATAACTGATTTTGCCTGAATCATCGGGGATAAAAACCCATCTGGTCACGTGTACTCGTGATGTTGGATCTCAAAAGCAGATTCCACGTGTAGTGAGGAGGCAGCTGGGTCAGGAGTTTGGCTGGGGAGGACAGCAGCATAGCTGTCACTGCCTAATAAAGCTCGGGACCAGTTTTCACACGGCTCGGTACCAGTTGCTGTTAAAACTATTCCAGAAATATGCTGGGGAAAAGTGCAGGCAGCAGTACTGCAGTCTGCGAGCGTATCCTGCTATCTGTTCTCCCTGGAAAGACGTTCAACGCCGGACTAAAATAGCAGCAAGGGTGGCTGTGCCTAGGAAACCATGCAGTCTTCTGTCAGCTTCCTACACGGCGACCAAGGCGAGGAGACTTCCCCTGAAGTTTTGCATGCTGCTGCCACTTATATAATTTCTCTCTGCGTCAAGCAGGCTTATGTGGCTTTCCTAAGCACTTCTGCCTGTTCATCAGCCTCAGTGAGGGTGCTGAGGAGGAAAGGCTGCTGGAGGAGCAGAGTGGAGAGCCTGCTGGATCCCAGCTGTGCTCACCGTGCTGCTCTGTGAGCTCAGGCAGGGCAGTGGGGCACGGGGCGCTTGCTGCCCCACCAAGCTGTGCACCGGAGCAGGACACGCAGGGAAATAACACCCTGACACAGTATGGCCAGTGCTTGGCTCAAGGGAAAACATGCAGAGAAAATGAAGCACAACCCGTTGTACTCACACTGGAGATAACGATACCTGCGGTTTCTGATCGTACAACCCCGTTGTGCTGGTGGGTCTGCCCTGCCAGGCAGAGGCTATCAAGGATATTTCGTATTGGTGTAAGGGTGATTCAGTCTCCCCTGTGCAGATCTGGAGAGGAGCCCTTTCAAAACAGATCCTCGAGACCATTTTTTCCCCCTTGCTTTTAAGGAAATACAATTCAGTGAAACCAGATCTTGTTTCCAGGTTCCCTGTCTGGCCCACCAAACAGAGGAGACCTACAGAGCCTCCAGCTGCAGGCAGTGCAAATACGGACACAGGGAGACCTGGCTGACTGGAGGCATCCACCACCAGAACTCCTCTGGAAGTACCACCAAGGTATTATTGAGGAGGGAGCTGAGGAGAGACTGGCTAGAGCTCGTCCACAAACAGCAATATTGGGACGAAACAGAAAGGGGATGCCAGGAGGAAGACAACAGACAGGCAGGTATTTAGGCAGAAGAAAGGTGGGAAGAAGCAGAGGGTTGTGCTACCAAGGATGTCAGAGTCCTTGGCAATCCTGGTGTGAAAGGTACATCCATGTGTCGGCAAGGAGGTGACAACCAGCTGAGGAAAGGCTTAGCTGATTCTACCTGCCACATTTTCAGGGAAAAGCCATGCCAAAGCCTGCTCTGAATGAAGCAGGAAATGGTCACGGCACAGGAGCATGACCGGGGAAGTGGAACGGGTGCAAGGGGAGGGAGCAGGGTTTTGACATGTTGCAAGGAGAGCAATACATGTGGGAAGAAGCTGAGAACAGCAGTTGAACACACAGCTGTATGTATGCTGAGTAAATGCTGATGTTGAGTCAGTGAGTGTAGCATGTCAGAGACCTGTAAGAGCTCCATCGGTTGCCTAAGGTCCCTCCTGTCACCGGGGTGGAGGTGGTCAGAGCACGGGCTCGGTGCTGCCTGCAGACACCGTGGCTAAGGCTGCTCTTCACAAGGGTGCTCACGTAGCCTCTAAGTGTTATGTTAGCCTTTCCCTTTGTGCTTATTCTATTTCATTTTGCTGTCAGCCTCCCTTCCCAGCTCCCTCAAAAACTGCAAAGGGAATTGAAACACTCGTTACTAATTGTGGAGAAAGCTCGCCTTAGAGAGTTTGCAGCACTCTTAAACTAAGCGTCATTACACTGAAAGCTATGCAAAATCTCAGGAGGTCCAGAGACGTTGTCTCTGAAATTCTCTGCTCCAGTTTCAGGCAAGAAGTCCCTTAGTGCCTCAAAGGCAGGAGGAGGGAAGGGAGCAGTGTGCTGCAGCCACGTGAGATGCCCTGGCTGCTGGGGATTACTGTAGCATCTCTGGCATCAACACCCCGTCTCCTTCCATCCAGGTAGAACAACAGAGCTATCTGCAGTTAAACAGAGCTATCGCAGCATCCCTCTGGAATGCAGCACATAAAAACACACATCAATGTAGCAACGAGGTTGCTTTGAAGTCCTGCTCGTTTTGGTATTTTTATCATGCCCCTCGGCAGCACAGTCCCAGTAAAATGAAGACACAATGGCACATCTGCCGGGGGAAAGTAGTACAGCCACAAGAAAGTAGCAGATCTGGCAGCAGATGGCAAATTGTTCCAATTGTGCATCTGCTTGGGGCGGCAGAGCGGGTCTGCCCGGCCCCTGTCCTGCAGGCACTGTCCCTGTCCTGCAGGCACTGCCTTGTCCTGCAGCCACTGCCCTGTCCTGCAGGCACTGTCCCTGTCCTGGTGCCCTCTGGTGCTCCGGGAGCCACAAACACTGCGTTCCTTCCCTACAGACTGCACCATCACTTCCAGAAATTAAACTGAATGGTTTAAAAAGGGATCTCTGTTCTCTGCATAAAAACTGCCTCGGGATGGGGCTAACTTTCCATTTGCCCAAATCCCTCTGGGGCATTTCTTGCTGATGTGGGGACCCAAGAAACGAGCAGTGAAGGTCCTCTCTGCATGCCACAGAAAAAGATTCTGGTGGCACGCAACAAAAATCCCTCCTTCCCTCTGCTGCCCCCCGGCTCACCCCAGCTCTGCCTTTGCTCAGAGGCACCCAGCGCGGAGCACTGCCTGCCCCGGTGCCAGCGCTGCCCCAAGGAGCGGGGCGAGCCCGGTGCGTGCTGCCTGGGTCCGCCGGTGTACGGCTGCTCCCCCAGGGATTCAGCCTGACGCTTTTCCGAGCGTGCAGAACCAGATTTTAGCGGCAAGTTTGCTGTCGACCTAATGATTAACGCTTCGTAATTACAAAAAGTAACCGAGGGACGGAGCGAAAGCTGCTAAGCAACAGCACCGCATCACCTGCGGGGCAGCGTGCAGCCGCCACGCACCCAGCGGCAGCCACAGAGCACTGCTGGGGACAGTTCTTGCTCTGACAGCGGGAGGGCTCCGCGGAGGACACAGGGACCGGGGCTGTCCCGGCCCTCACGCGGGGTCGGATCGCTCCCCGCGGGTCTGGGGCTTCTCCCATTGCAGCGGGACGGGCGCTGCGAGGGGATCGCGGCCGCCCGACGGCAGCCGCCGGGGCAGCGCGCGGTGCAGGGGCCCGGGCCGGCTCCTTACCGATCTGCTCGATGAGGTTCCTCCACGAGTCGGCCGTCATGGGCTGCGCGGGCGGCGGCGGCTCGGCGGCGGCGTTGGGGCTCTCCTCGGCGGCCTCGGGGGGGTCCCTGCGCGACGCGGAGCTCGCTCAGCCCGGGCGGGAGCGGCGGGGCGGCCCCTCCGCCCCCACTGACCCCCTCTTCCCGGCCCGCTCCTCCCGGCCCCGCTCACCTGCCGGGCTGTCCCGCCGGGTCCTGCTCGAGGGCGCAGGCGGCGCTGAGGGCCGCGGCCAGCAGCTCCATGGCCGGCGGCGGCAGGCGGCTGCCGAGCAGCTCCGGCGGCGGCGGCGCGGGGCTGGGGGAGCCCGGAAGGTTGCCACGGTAACAGGGGTAGGAAGGCAGCAGCCTGCGCGGGAGGGAGAGCGGAGAGGGGAGCTGCGGCCGCCCCCGGGGCGCCCCCCCAGCCCCCGGCCGCCCGCGAGCCCCCAGA